>APFE030604014.1:50535-108629 GCA_000404065.3 Pinus taeda
TTTATAGACCCTTTCATGCATTTAGAAAGGGTCGTAAAAGTTTTGTATATGACTTAAACCCTGAAGTTGCACTATTGTACTTCAGGGATATTCTTTTATGAAACTTGACCAATTATTTTGAATTTCATGAGGAAGGATTTTATGCAAATGTGCACTATTGTCATTGTCTGAAAGCATTTCTGTGTTGAAGAAGGAATTTTGAATAGCGATTGATATTTCGGATTGATCTACAGCCCACATGGTACTATTATCTGCTTCTGTATTCATTTTCGTTATATGAATTGTTGTTTAAATCGCTCTTGCTATTATCGCTTTTATATATATATGTGTGTGTGTGTGTGTGTGTGTGTTTTCACAGCATTCCTTATGCATTCCACTATTGGTTGTTTATCGCATGCTTCCCTTTCAATCGTATATATGTATCGATGATATAAACAGTGAATGCAGTAATTTGTATTTATCGCTCCATTATGACTATTCACATGAAGCAATCTTTGAATGATTGAACGTCTCTTATTTATTTTACAGAGTCATCTATATGCCTGTTAGATAGATAAATATTATTTAACACTACATTCTGAATGAATAAGTTGTTCCCGGGATTAGTAATAGTTTCCCTATTTTCGTCAATAGAATAAGCTAGTCGCCTATCACTTAAGCAAACTATTCATCACCCATCCATCCCTTTTATTTCATTATCGGGAAAATGGTCCCGTTATCTCCAGTCGGAGCCACCATCCCAAACGGAAAAGGAGCTGTACCAAGGTCCGGACCGGGTGGTTATCCCCCAATGTTGTGGCAACGATTTCCGAGGCCTCAACGGTAGGCTGAACCATAGCTTGACTCAGTTGTTTCACTGCATAGCACAAATCTGGTTGTGTGTTCACTAAGTACATCAGTGAACCCATAAGCTATCGATACACAGTAGCTTCTACTGCTTCTCCTGAAGTAGCATCCTCCTTCCTCCAATTGCCTGCTAGAGGAGTCTACGTGGGCTTGCACTTCTCCATGTGGAATCTCCTGAGTATCGCATTGGCATACTTGCCTTAAGACACAAACACTTCCCCATCCTTCTGCCACACTTCCATGCCTAGAAAGTAGTGCATGAGACCCATGTCTTTCATCTCGAACACTCTTGCAAGGTCCTCCTTGCAAGACATGATCAACTAATCATCACCTATCAATATTAGATCATCAACATAAAGAACTATGATCAACTGCTTACCTTCCACCATGATGTGGTACAAGTTCGCATCCGCTTCACTCTTTGTGAAGCCCAACCCAGTGAAGTAGTTGTCAATCCTAGTGTACCAAACACGAGGTGCTTGCTTCAACCCGTACAAAGCTCTCTTGAGTCGGCACACATGTCACTCATGATCGAAGGTCTCAAAACCTTTCGGCTGCTCTATGTACACCTCTTCCTCAATCTTGCCATTAAGGAATGTAGTCTTCACATCCATCTGATGGATATTCCAACCCATCTGTGTTGATGGTGCCAGCATCAATCTGATAGATAAGTACCTTGCTACAGGAGAAAAATTCTCATCATAGCCAATCCCCTTGACCTGTGAGAAACCACGGGAAACAAACCTTGCCTTATGTTTCTCCACACTACCATTAGCAGCTTGCTTTATCTTGTAAAGCTAATAGAAACTCACAACTAACTTGTTCTCCAGTCTTGGAACAACATCCTGAACACTGTTTTGAACTATGGAGTCATACTCCTCCACCATAGCATCAACCCAAACTGGCTGCTACACTACTTCCTCAAAGGAAGATGGTTCGGTCTCTACGCATTCCCCAATAAGGGCCATGTAACTAGTGTATCGCTTAGGTGACCTCCTCTGTCTGTGCTGAGAAGATGGCTCTCCCACATTCTCTCTTGCATCCATCAACAATTTGTCATCTTCTCTCATGCACTTTCACCCATCTCTGGAAGACTCTGCATGAGTGGATGTCTCCACTCTTGGAACCTCTGCATTTAGCTGCTCCGCATTAGTCTAAGGCTCCTCCTCCTTAGGAACCAAAAGTTCCTCCTCTGCCTACAACTTGAGCTCCCTCTCAAGGGAAACTCGCATGGCCTTCAGCTCATCGAACTTAAGATGTTTGTGAACCATTGTCCTCTGATTTGTAGGCAAATACACCCAATATTTGTGGGGAGTATTAGTGTACCATACAAGTATTCCCAACTCTATTGTCAACTCTAGCTTCTTCCAGGCATCCTTGGTCACATGGAAATAAACCGATGAGCTAAAGATCCTAAAGTGACCCACATCTGGTATCTTCCCGGAGAAGGCTTCCTCTGGTGTCTTCATCCCAAGTATGCGATGTAGGCTTCTATTCTACAAGTAAACCATTGTGTTGCATGCCTCAGCCCACAAATGAAGTGGTAGGCCTTGGTCATGCAGCATCGCCCGAGCTGTCCCCACAATCGTTATGTTCTTCCTCTTGGCCACCCCATTCTCTTGTGGGTTATCAGGTGTCGTCAACTCCTGTTTATTTCCTTCTGCAACACAGAAGTCCCTAAAATCTTCAGAGACATACTCTCCACCATTGTCGCTTCACGAGGCCCTGATATTCTTTCTCAACCAAGGATTTGAACTCACAAAACCTTTAGAAGGTTTGATCCTTCTTCTACATGAAATAGATCCAACATTTATGAGAAAAATCATCAATTAAAATCACATAATACCTTTGTTTAGTGGTGGAGGTTGTCGAGAATCGTCCACACACATCTATATGAATTCGCTCCAAGATTGCTTCAACTTGATTGTCTCGATCATGAAAGGAAGATTTTGCATACTTACCCAAGGTACAACCTTTGCATGTGTCCACTTGCTCAAGTTTACCTTTGGGAAGTCCAGTAGAAATCTGCTTCATTATCTTCAAGGCCCCATGATGCAAGTGTCCCAACCGTCTATGCCATAACTCGCCAATATCTTGGCTTTGCACCAATTCTGCTTTGGAACTCAATGTAGCATAGACATCTACCTCCAGCTTGTAGAGATTCTTCACTCGAATCCCAATCCTCTTGGTCTGACCCGTGGCTATGTGCCTCAAGAATGCCTTTCCTTTATTGAAGACTACATCATAACCTTTGTCTTCCGACATCGCGATCAATACCAAGTTTTTCTTCAGTCCAGGCACATACTTTACATCAGTTAGGGTGAGAGGAGCTCCATGCTCCCTCTGAAACACAACCGTACCTTCACCTGAAACACGGTACTTTCCATCATTGCCCATCTCGATGCACATCTGGAGGTCTTTCTCCTCCAAGGTACTAAAGAAACTCTTATCGCTGGTCATGTAGAATGAGGCTTCAATATCTAGGTACCAAACACAACCCACCATCGATGAATCCATGCATGCGATGAGGGTAAAATCCAATTCGAACTGTGAGGTCAGTGCCTCACGATCTGATCCTTTCAAGTATCCCTTATTGGATTTCTTCAATGGACAATTAGTAGCATAATGGCTCACCTCATGACAATTAAAGTATCTCACTTTAGATTTGTCAATCTTCTTCCCACCATGGGGAGAACTCAATTTGTAATGGGATGCCTTCCCTTTCCCTTTCCACCCCTTACTTGCTAAGGCTAGATTTTCTTCATCATCATGCTTTGATGAAGAACCATCTTTGGTGCTTCTCCTAATCTCCTCTTGCATCAGATCCGACCATAGTTGTTCCCAATCTGACAGTTTCTCTCTTCCATTCACTGGGTCATGGTAGCAATGCCATCTGTTGGGAATACCAAGGAGAGAAAGACTCACCATATCATCATCAGTCGTCGTGATTCCTACACTTCCAAGCTTATCTCAGTAGGTGGTGAGCTTGTTAAGATATTTAGAGATCATGTCTCCCTTTTCACACTTGATTTTCCGAAGCTTGTCCTTCAGTGCCAGCTTCCTCTAGTCATTGTTGTTCTGATATAGGTCCTTTAATGTCTTCCACATTGAAAATGGAGTCTCCTTCCCATAGAGACTCAAGACAATATGGTCTTGAACTCCCTCCAGAAGAATCCTCCTCACTCTCGCCACACATTTCCTCCATTCAACCAATTCTTGGGCATTAGCTGCTGCTGACTTGGGGCCTTCTTGATCAATGAAGTCCTTCAAACCATTGTCCTCTAATACGGCTTCCATGTGATCCTTCCATGCTATGTAATTCAAGTTTCCATCCAAGGCATACTCGAGTCTCAAGGCATTGAACACCATTAGTGAACTTTGAGATGTGATAAGAAATCGATTTTGTACCTATAATCAAGAACTTCAAACTTCTCCCTTCTTTGTATATTGTTCTCTGCTTTGATCACCTTTGCTTTGATACCATGTAGAAATTCTTACTGTAGATTAAACTGATTATGCAATGTACTAAAGCAAAATACTTAATCTACTTCTATAATCAAACTTGTGGAAGCTTAATCGATTTTGAGCAAGATCAACTAGAACACATATAGCAGAGAAGAAGAATCAATCACACATGAAACACAGAAGAATACTCTGGGGAAAGCCTCAGCTAAAAACCCTGCTATCTGTATTATCATACAAGTGGAAATATCTGAGGATTACACAAAGCTTTAGCTCTCAAGCTATCCAGCTCTCAGTACAATCCATCACTGTTGCTTATAGACAGAATAGACAACATGTATGCCTTCTCCTCTATCTTCCAAGCCTCCTATTTCCTTGCGTAGTTTCTCCTGGGTCATCTAGCTGTAACCAATGTGATTCTCACCTCACGCACTGCTCTGACCTCTATAGTAACTGCACAAACCTCAAGGAATGAATTCCTTCTGCATGCAAGAGATATTCACATGGGAATATTCTATGCATTGGTTATTTATGAGAGAATATTCAATTATCTAGAGAACACTAGTTGCATGCATTCATGCATTAACTAATTGAACTCACAATTAGTTCCTCCAACTGTTTGGAATTAATTTAACTGGACTTAACTTAGTTAACTGAGCTAACTAATTACAACTCAAATACAACTCATTCTTATCTCGTTAATTAAGGGATAACTTCCTCAATCAAAGGGATAATTGTTGCATGTCTTCACAAAGACTTCGTGTTTGAATTTCACCAACTAATTAACTCAGGATGAATTAATTAATTATTTTTCAAACAGCTAGTGAGACTAAATTCAAATTTTAATTCTCAATTTTAATTCAAGGATAAATTAAAATTGGAATATATCCTGAAATGCTATCTATAGCAATGTTATTTTTAGCATTTCTTGTTGTTATTTTCAACAAACATAACTATGGGTCCTTTTGCTTCCCAATTTACAACTCAACAATCTATCTCTATCAATTAATACATCTCCTTTAGGTAACTTAACATAGGACCAAACACTTCTACCCTCTAGCAGCTCCCTTTTTCTTCAAGGTCTGCAACACATGGTTTTCCACAACGTTGGCCGCTTCTGTCACATTGCTTCTACAAGATGAAAATTCTAGGGAGATGGAGGCTGCCGACTTTCCACATAGGTTGACTTGTGCATTCATAATGAACTAGGGCTAAATATTGAACCCTCATGGTTGTGCTTTTGTCCTTCAAATATCAACCCTTGAGCTCCAATGAACATTCCCTCCTTACAACTCTTATATTCCTTCATAAGAGGCTAATATTAGGGATATTTTAATAGTTACCTAACAACCTCCAATTTGTACATGAACTGCATCCAAATTTATTCCAAATCCGGATCATCAAGCTAGTGAAATCATCAACGATAGGACATACTTTACCTTATAAAGACACCTTCTTTTTGTCTTTCAAAACACCTCTCTTGTGTTGGCAATCACTATTGTCATTAGACCAAAACCCATAGGTGTTAGTCAATGATCACATCGCCAGAGATAAGGATCCACGAGAGGTGGTTAGTCCATGTCATGAAACAAACGAGAAGCATTGGTTTATCCAATGTCCAATAATCTCCCCCCCAATGCAAGCTGGGTGTGTATTGAAATCGTGATCTACAATTTGATACCACTTGTTGGGAATCACGATTATTGTTAGAATAAAACCTGCAAGTGTTAGTCAGTGATAGTATCACCAAAGATAAGGATCCACAAGAGATGGTTACTACATGTCACAAAACACACGAGAGGTGTTGGTTTATCCAATTTCCAACTGCCTGTGCACTTACACCAGGAATTTCGACCCTCTGATTTGGGCACCTCGTGACACTACATGCATGCTCTTTCCTTGGACAAAAATCCCTTCTAGACTGACACTAACCCTCCTCTAATCACCCTCTATTCTGCATTATCACCATAGGATAATGTGACCCCTTGTCTTATTGTTCAAAAATTGAAATCAAATCCAAATATGGCTTCACTCCACCTACAATAGCACAAAAATATATGTGGCATGTTCACAGAGAATTACCATCCTCAATTATGCACATAATTTCTCTTTATACTCTACCAACAAGATCCTCTAACTAAGTCTTCTCCAACACATAAATAAACCCAAGAAACTTGTCCTTCTCTTCATTGGATATGCTCCTATAAAGGTTGCAACTCCTTTAGTTCAAACGTCCGCCTTCTTATGATGAATTCACACTTGTGATGATGCAAAATGAGGTCCCATCCATATTTTATTTATATGATTCTAAGGTTCAATGACCAACCCTTTCTAGGGCACCTCAACAAGCCAGTCGACCTATCATGTTGGTCATTTATCCCACAAACATAAATAAAAAATTAATTTCTCTCATTTGGGAATTCCTCCCTTGGTTACAAATATGCGTTAGAAATATGAACATTGCATATAAGCATTGCATGTTATATCATGCCATAAAATAGTGTTCCATATATTGATCCAACACTGTCTATATGTCGCAATGGTAGGGTAGCCCATCGAGAATGCTAATTAGGGTACAAAACCCTGTGACACAAAACCATGCGTTAGTGAATTAAAACTCTACCCACTGTATCGATCTTCAATGCTATAATGAAAAGCTATGGTGCTCAACATTGTTTCTCATCGTTGCTACTCAATGCTACTCTCCAACCTTTACCAACACACTCCAACATTTACCAACAATGTTGTATAAATGATACCATTGCATTGAATACAACAACACAACTCTAATAAAGTATTAACTCTAGTGTTGTAAGAAAAGTATTAACCACTACTCATCCATAATGCACTGCTCATTTTTGCATTAACAACACAACTCCAAAATTATAACAACACATTCAATAAAGTATTAACAATGCAACTTCAAAATTATAACAACACATCCAATAAGGTATTAACATTGCAACTCCAAAATTGTAACAACACGGTGTTAACAACACAAATCCAATATTAACACATTTGAATTAACCAACGCTCTCTGGTATAACACATTTGAATTATCAACCTTAATGCATTTTGATACCATTGACACATTTGAATTATCTTGTAATCTTCACCATTTGAAATACCTTATAACACAACATTTGTAATACACACCATTTGAATTATCAACCTTAATGCATTTTGATACCATTGACACATTTGAATTATCTTGTAATCTTCACCATTTGAAATACCTTATAGCACAACATTTGTAATACACACCATTTGAATTATCTTGTAATGCATTGTATTGTAATGAATGCACTGCATCGAAAGTAAGCCTGACTCCTTTAGGATTTCTAGTTGTTGAAAATAATGCATGGTATTGCATTAAAAATAACGTTGCCATTGAATATTAATCATTTAAAATATGTTGAAAATATTGTCCTCAACGCATAATGTTGTCCAATTAATTCATTCCAAGAGCATTTTAACAAGCACATAGGATACAAGGCTATTCAATGAAGTTCTATGCACAACGCTCATTATTTGACTCTCTGTCTTTTGTTATCTCAGCTGCCATTTATGCTCCTGTCAGTTCTGAATAGCCATAATTATATTCTTAATCACATTGTCATTTCTCTTCTATGCCACCATTCATTCCTTAGCATTACATATAGGTATTATTTTGAGCACTCAATTCTCTTTGGGCTACCATTTTTCTTCCTTGAAATGATTGCTTACTCTCTTAGTATTCTCTTGTGATCAATTCACACAAAGTAGACCTAGATCAGTTTTGATTTTTAAGGTTCTGCTCTATTTTCATTTGCAGCCTTTCAATGTATGTCTTAGCAGTTATTCAATGTTGGTTATACATTTTTCAATGGTATGCACTGGTGGTGGTTTTTTTGTTTTTTGTGTTTTGTTTTTTTTGTTTTTTTTTTTTTCTTCGGCATGTAGTCTCCTTTTCCAATGAAATGTCATTGCAATAATAGTAATTCTTTGAATTTTGCTTAACCATTTGCTTGAATTTATGCACTAACTCATTGACTATCATTTTCATTTATATCTTTGGTTCAAGATTTTTGAACATATTCTCATATCAAGAATAGACCTCTTTGAGTTTGAATTTTTTGTTTTAGAACAATGATTAGATCTTGATGAATTGATTCTACGCTCAAATCCTTATGAGACTGTGGATATTCATCTGATCAACAATTTTTTTATATTCAGTCCAACTATATTGGTGAATCACTTCAAGGTATTACTTCATTTGATGATAAATACACTTCATCTCTTTATGCATTCACCATGAGGTTAGGTCAAAAATATATCATCAATAAATAGAGTATTCAATTCTTTGTGATTATAATAACAATGCTAAAGGATTTAGGGGGATCTTAATGATGCATTGAAATGAAACAATGTAGCTTAGTCAAATGTTGGCCTTATGATCATAGAAGCAATTTCATAGTTTTCTTCAATAACAGCATTTTACAATCATAGAACCAATTTCATATTTTTCTTCAATAACAGCCTTTTGCAAGCATAGAACCAATTTCATAGTTTTCTTCAATAACAACCTCTTGCAATCATAGAACCAATTTGATTTCTTGATTGATATTTGTGTGAAATGATCCTTTACACCAATACCATGATAAATTAGTTGATGGACTAGATGTCTTCATATAGAGCTTGCAAATAATATAGTTCAAATGTCGATTTCATGGTGCTTCATAATGAAATCTTATAGAAACAAGACATAAAGATGTATAGGATATGCTCCTCTAGCCTTGATGGCAACACATTTGCTTTCAATTTGTATATTTGAAGAGATCTTAGGTTTTGCTTTCTTCAAGATTCAGAGTTTATCAACTGAATACATGAGTCAACATAATATACTTGGATGCATAGGATATATGTATTCAAATTTGTTAGAGGTTGAATATTCTTTTGAGAAATTCTAATGATGCAAATATATATTGAGCTAGGACCATCTTCAACATGTTTTGACTAGATATGCAAATGTTTAACTAGACTATGTACTTTTTAAAATGCTTATTTACATGATACACACACACATACACATTTTTGCATAAAATTCTATATCAAAGAATGAACCTCTGAATGATAAACCTAATTGATGTTGTCCATTCATCAAGAAGATGACTTAGCATTGCAATTGTAGGATGGTTCTTTGTTCTTGTTGCTTCTTGACTGCTTCAAAATATTGACACAATCATACACTTCTTGCTCCTCTTATTTACTCATTGTTGCTCCTCTAGTATCCCCCTTAGTTGGTGCATTCATTTTCATATTCTCTACATTATTTTAGGCTCTTATTTTGAAGTCAAACTAGTGAGAGGAGTGTGCATGGACTATCCCTAATTTTCTCCTCAAATATTCAAATGGTTCTCTAGCAAGTGGCTTATTAAATATATCTACTATCTCTTCTTTTGTGGGTACGTATTCCATCTTCATTGTTTGCTCAACCACTTGTTCTCTAAGAAAATGGTACTTTATAGGGATATGTTCAGTCTTTGAGTGAAGCACTGGATTTTTCGAAATACTTATTGCACTTGTATTGTCACACTTAATAGATATAGGTTTATTGAAAGTTACCTTCATATCTTATAGAGTACGTTTCATCCACAACATCTATGTGCAATAAGAAACAACTTCTATGTATTGAACTTTTGCAATAGATAGAGATATTGATGATTATTTTTTGCTTAACCATGGAACCAGTGATTATCCTAAGTAGAGTGCACCACCACTTGTACTTTTTCTATCATCCACACAACTGGTCCATTCTACATCTGTGTATGCTGCCAATGTAAAGCTCTTACATTTTGGGTACCATAGTCCATAGTTTGTAGTCCCTTTCAAGTATCTGAATATCCTCTTTGTTGGTAGTCTATGACTTTGTTTACGTGCTAATTGATATCTTGCCACTAATCTGACTGCTAACATTATATCTAGTCTAGAAATTGTTAGGTATAGAAAACTCCCTATCATACATCTGTAAAGCTTCTGGACAACATCAAGTGATTCATCATCTACACATAAATTACAACCAATTTCCATGGGGGTTGAGACAGGTTTACAATCTTCCATTTGGAACTTGTTAAACATATCTTTTAGGTATTTCTCTTGAGAAATGAATATACCTCTTTCCTTTTGTAGGATTTCCAGCCCTAGGTAAAAGGTAATCCTCCAACCATTGACATCTTGAATTCAGATTTCATCTATTTAGAAAACCATTTTACTAGATGATATATATTTCTACCAAACATAATATCATCCACATACATAACCACAGTAAGTAATTGTTAAGTTTAGGTATGTTCTAAGCTAGCAGCAATTTATTTCAATTTTCAAATTTAGCTCAATATCTTTTCCAGATTAACACATCAGCATTAAAGTAAACTGCAGATAGAACATAAACATAAATCACAGAAGACAAGCCAAGAAAAGAGGACACGGGATGTGGCGCTAGCCACAGACAAACCCCAATTTGGGGAAACCCTTGATCAATTCTTCTTTTATGTTCTTCAAAGTTTAGCAAAGAAGGTGAGAGAGAGTACATTTACAATAGAAGTCAATATCTTGACTTTTGATATTGCACGAGATTAGTTGAATACATATTGCTTCAACTGATTCTCTAAGGTGACTCCTTCACCAATAAGAGTGCTGCCTTTTGTCCATTTACTGCACATAACCATGTCACACCATGTTGTATTTTCACATGTGTCAAACCTTGATAACTGAGCTGCTCCTACTCTCATCATCATGCTACTCATTATTTATCATGCCCGTCATGCTACATCATACATCATCATGTTGTCTCATACATCAACATGTTGTCTCATCAATCATCATGTTGCTCATTACAGAGATGGTTTCTACATATTCTTCAAGCCTTGCAACTATACCTGTTGTAGATTATGTAGCATCATGATATTAGACTAATCATTCTTGCCATCCTTTATTATGACTGAGATCACTATGTTGTGCATTTCTATGGGAGCACTAGAATCCTTCTCATCATAATTATGATGGGACTATGACTGTAGATCGAGACAAAGAGTGTCACTTCAAGACTCTTGTCTTCACAAGTATGCTTGAGACCGTTATGACTCCATGACAACGTATCTTCATGACTATGTATAACGTGTCTCCATGATAGTATATAGATGACTCCATGATCCGCATATAAATGTTTCCATGGCTGCATATGAGCTTCCATCCATGACTGTGTATAAATGAGTCTTTATTGTTGCATATAAAGATTCATTGACAATGCTACGTTTGACTACGGCTTCATCAAATCTCCTTCAGGTATGCCGATATCTGAGAACGTATGACTGTGTTTGACTATGGCTACACCTCCTCATTGTTGTGGCTCCTCTTCTTCATGACTATAGCTCCACGCCTTACCTACGGCTTCACCTCCTCGTGACTGCAGTTATGACTGTGGTTATTCCATATGATAGTCATTGCATGTAGGGAGTCTTTTTGTCCTGCGTATATCTAGAATAGTGTATAACAATGACCAGTGTATAACCCATATGATAGTCACTGTGTGTAGGGAGCCTCTCTATCCTACATATGTTCAAAACAGTGTATAACAATGACTGCGTATAACCCATATGACAGTCACTGTGTGTAGGGAGTCTCTCTATCCTACGTATATCCAAAACAACATATAACATTCACAATGACCAGCGTATAAAGACAGTGCATAAGTATTTTGTGTATATGTCTCCATTATGAGCAGCGTATAAGTCTCCATCATGATCTACGTATATGGGAGCCCCCTTGACTGCGGAGATAAGGGCCTGTGTATTTTGGACAATGTATTAGGGCTTGTGTGTTGCGTAGATCATCCTCATTTTCCTGTGTCTTCCTGCGGTTAGGGAATCACCCTTGGGCCAACGTATCTTCATTGTGTCTCTGCTTCTCCAAAACCCAAAGACGTGGAGAGGAGGAGACCACATATGAAGAGGATGTGTGGTTTCAAATTATTTGAAGTCCTCTATATTTATACTAAAACGTAGATGATGAATAGACATGACTATTGGGCTTCTGAGCCTACATAGGATGCTGGTCAACTTGATAATAATTCCATAATCAAAATAAATTCATATCTACATAAATATTTATAGGAATCGGATGATATTTAGATCAATCCTACACCTCTTGATGAAAGTGGTCCAATAAAAATATCAGCTGCCATAAATAAGCTGACCCACATGGAGTTTGGCCCTAGTTGTCAATTTTAAAGCTCCCTCTCAACTAGGGAGAACTCCATCTGTTGATCCATATGTCCAACTGTACTATCTCTGCCATCAGTGCCCTACACTGCTCTGCTTAGCTCTGCTAGCTTTTCTCAGCTCTGTTGGCTCTTCTCTGCTCTGCTTAGCTCTGCTCAGCTCTACTGGCTCTGTTCATCTTTGCTGGCTCTACTTTGCTCTGCTCAGCTCTGCTGAACCATGAAGAAGAAGAATTGGTCGAGAATGTCTCATACCATTCTCCACTAACCCGAAGTTAGTCTCAGAGTGCATACCATTGGTCCCAGACCAGTCTCAACTGACCCAAAGCCAGCGTCATAGTGGGTACCACTCCTACCGTTGGTCCCCGACCATTATCATCAGTCTTAGAGAGTGTACCACTGGTCCCAGACCAGTCTCAACCGACCTGAAGTCATTTTCATAGTAGGTACCACTCCTACCACTGGTCCCAGACCAGTATCATTAGTCTCAGAGAGTGTACCACTAGTCCCAGACCAATCTCAACCAACCCAAAGTTAGCGTCATAGTAGGTACCACTCCTACCAGAGGTCCTAGACTAATATCATTGATCCTAGATCAATGAAGATCATCCTAGCATAGGGAGTACGGTAGATACATCGATGCATCCATCGGTACTACTATGGTTCCTATCCTCATTTCCCTACTCATTGATCAAATGAGAGGTACTTCCCATGAGTCCCAAACTGCATGTGTAGGATGCCTTGACAGGAGAACTAATCAATCCTGTCCTCACAAGAGAACTTATAATCCTACTACACAATCGCCATGGAGAACACATCATCCAAGCCTCACAGGAGAGCTAATCATCTTGCTACATAATCGTCATGGAGAACACATCATCCAGACCTCACAGGAGGACTAATCATCCTGCTACATAGTTGTCATGGAGAACACATCATCCAGACCTCACAAGAGAACTAATCATCCTGCTACATAATCATCATGGAGAACATGTCATATAGACCTCACAGGAGAACTAATCATCCTGCTACATAATCATCATGGTGAACACATCATCTAGACCTCACATGAGAACTAATAATCCTACTACATAGTGGCATCCAAACAGCTCACTAAAGAGATTTCATAACCAGACTGCCTTTCAGGTATCCATGCTAGTAGCAATATACTTTGCCTTGGTGGTGCTCAAAACCACCGACTTCTGCTTCCTTCTCATCCAGGATATCGGAGTAGATCCCAAGGAGAACCAACATTGAGAAGTGCTCTAGTGATCCTCCACACTGCCTACCCACTCAGCATTTGAAATATTTCAGGCAATGTATCTCAATCCATGAGAGATTGTGCCCTGAAGATATCTCAGAAGATTCTAGGCACCAATCCAGTGAAGCTCAACCAAATATGAGTTCACCATACTAACTGCAAAACATATGTCCGGACGGAGGTTCACCAAGAACATCAACGTGAATGAGTTTATGAAACTCAGAGGCATTTTTCAGATCTGGTCCGACATCACTACCATATAACTTCTAAAAGTTAAGATCCTTGAGGTAATCATAGAATTGCAGTTCATCTTTCCACATTTGGAATCCAACTTCCTTTGTCTTCTACAAATGAGAGGGTCTACACCTGTCAGACATAGGTGTCGGTATGAGAGGTCTGTCATCCACAACCTTTAGATGGTTGGATTGATTTCACTCCTAGTGAATCTTAGCTTCATCTCACAGTTGTTGATCCTCTCATACTATGCCTAGGGTGTTTTGCTTCAAGTCATGGAGGGCTTTCTACCACCTGCATACATGAGATTCCCGATCATGAATCTCAAACTCCTCGATTTGTTCCAAACCTGTGGACCTGTGGCATGAGGGGAATGGTCCCCTTATTAGATTTTCCTTCGGTACATCTTAGGAATGTACCTTCATTCTCCCTTTTGAATTTAGGCATCCCTGTCACCATCTGATTCACAAACCTCTAGTGCTATGTGTTAATGGACATGGTCCCTAATGGACTTCCTGCAACTTGTTATAGCCCTAAACTCAAAAACATCTTTGAAAATTCTATTTTTCAAACACGTACCTTTCCATCGATGAGTGCCACCTTGTAACTTTTGACTTCCATTGTTGAAATGGACACCAGGTTGTGCGATCAGGTACATAAAGGAGATCTTTCTCTACACCCTTTATGGAATAGGTGGCATCGCTCCAAATCTCGTGATTGTTTCCATCTTTACCAATTTAGAGAGTGCACCCATCTATTCGATGAAGTGCCTTGAGGCACTACAATCAAGGCCAATACAAGATAATTATTCTTTATCTTATCATAAACAACATTTGATTCTTCATACCTGGGGTTCCTTGCTTTCTTAGAAGAGCCGACCATTTCTCCTTGATGAACTGTATTACCTATCATTCCCTTGACCCTGGAATGATTTTTTTATCTTCATCAAGAGAAGTGTCTCTGCCATTCAGAAACTCCTTCGCATAATGGCTGAACTTATTATAATCAAGGCATTTGCCTTTCCTTCCACCCTTAGATCTGAACTTCCCAATGAAGTGATCTTTAGGTAGGCCATCAGAAATTCCCACTGCACCATTCTAATAATATTCTCTACTTCGACTTCACCCTTGTGAATTAGAAGAGGGATGAGGAACCCATTGATCCTTTTGTCCTGTCCCAACTATCTTCGATGATTGTTCTTTCACTCTTGCTTGGGAATTGTCTTCACCTCAGCTCCGATACCATGTTAAGTTTAGGTATGTTTTATGCTAGGAGCAATTTATTTCAATTTTCACATTTAGCTCAATATATTTTCGAGATTATTAATCACATTAGCATTAAAGTAAACTACAGATAGAACATAAACATAAATCACAGAAGACAAGCCAATATAATGGGACACAAGATGTGGCGCTAGCCAGGTACAAACCCCAATGTGGGGAAACCCTTGATCAATTCTTCTTTTATGTTCTTCAAAGTTTAGTAAAGAAGGTGAGAGAGATAGTACATTTACAATAGAAGTCAATATCTTGACTTTTGATATCGCATGAGATCAGTTGAAGACATATTGCTGTAATTGATTCTCTAAGGTGACTCCTTCACCAATCAGAGTGTTGCCTTTCATACATTTGTTGCACATAACCATGTGACACTACGTTGTACTGTCACATGTGTCGAACCTTGATGACTAAGCTGCTCCTACTCTCATCATAATGCTACTCATTATTTATCATGCCCATCATGCTGCATCATACATCATCATGTTGTCTCATACATTAGCATGTTATCTCATCAATCATCACGTTGCTCATTACAGAGATGGTTTCTACATATTCTTCAAGCCTTGCAACTATACCTGTTGTAGATTATGTAGCAGCGTGATATTAGACCATTCATTCTTGCCATCCTTTATTATGACTGAGATCACTATGTCGTGCATTTCTGTGGGAGCACTGGAATCCTTCTCATCATAATTATGACGGGACTATGACTGTAGGTCGAGACAAAGAGTGTCACTTCCTGACTCTTGTCTTCACAAGTATGCCTGATATTGTTATGTCTTCATGACAGTGTATCTTCATGATTGTGTATAACGTGTCTCCATGACATTATATAGATGTCTCCATGATCTGCATATAAATGTTTCCATGGCTTCATATGAGATTCCATCCATGACTACATATAAATGAGTCTTTATTGCTGCGTATAAAGATTCATTGACAATGTTTCGTTTGACTGCGGCTCTTCCACTGCGGCTTCATCAAATCTCCTTCAGGTATGCCGATACCCTAGAACGTATGACTGCGTTTGATTGTGGCTACACCTCCTCATTGCTATGGCTCCTCTTCTTCATGACTGCAGCTCCACGCCTTACCTGCAGCTTCACCTCCTTGTGACTGCGGTTATGACTACGGTTGTTCCATATGACAGTCACTATGTGTAGGGAGTCTCTCTGTCCTACGTACATCCAAAACAACGTATAACAATGACCAACATATAACCCATATGACAGTCACTGCGTGTAGGGAGTCTCTATGTCCTGTGTATATCTAGAACAACGTATGACAATGACCAGTGTATAACCCATATGACAGTCATTGCGTGTAGGGAGCCTCTCTATCCTACATATATCCAGAACAACATATAACATTCACAATGACCAGCATATAAAGACAGCGCATAAGTATTTTGCGTATATGTCTCCATTATGAATAACGTATAAGTCTCCATCATGATCTGGGTATATGGGAGCCCCCTTGACTATATAGATAAGGGCCTGTGTATTCTAGACAACGTATTAGGGCCTGTGTGCTACGTAGATCATCCTCATATGCCTACGACTTCCTACAGTTAGGGCATCATCCTTGGGCCAGCATATCTTCATTATGTCTCTGCTTCTCCAAAACCCAAAGACGTGGAGAGGAGGAGACCACATATGAAGAGGATGTGTGGTTTCAAATGATTTCAAGTCCTCTATATTTATACTAAAACGTAGATGATGAATAGACACGATTATTGGGCTTCTGAGCCTACATAGGATGTTGGTCGGCTTGATAATAATTCCATAATCAAAATAAATTCATATCTCCATAAATATTTATCGGAATTGGATGATTTTTAGATCATTCCTACACCTCTCGATGAGAGGGATCCAATAAAAATATCAGCTGCCATAAATAAGCTAACCCACATGGATTTTGGTCCTAGTTGCCAATTTTAACGTTAATTCATCTCCATTAACCTTTATGTACATATTACTTTCATCTCCTCCTCTCTTGAAGCTTTTTTTTGAAGATACTCCTCCAACCTAGAGTACCATGCATGTGGTGCTTGTTTAAGACCATACAATACTTCTTTAGCCTGCATACATAATTAATATTATCCGATAATAAAAATCCCTCAGGTTGTTCCATATAGACTTCTTCCTCAAGTTATCCTTTCAAAAAGGCAGATTTCACATCCATTTGCTACACTTTGAAGTCATTATAACACATAAATGCCAAAAATGAGCATATCCTATAGGACATGGTTTCCCATGGACATGTAAAAGTAGTTCCCTAGAGAATTATCCTATAGGCATATGTTCCAAAGGGAAGTACCCTATAGGCATATGTTCCCCATGGACATGTAAAAGTAGTTTTATCTTGATATTTTGGTGCTAGCTGAATTTGGTTTATATCCACTAAAACCATCAAAAAATGAAAATTATTTCTTCCCTGCCAAGGTATCTAAATGGTAGTGGAAAATAATCTTTCAAAGTAGCTTTGTTTAATTCCCTATAGTTAATACACACTCTCCATTTTCCATTTTTCTTCGGAAAAATCACTAAAAGTGACACCCATTGACTATATGGTATTGGATAGATGAAATTCACATTAAGTAACTTTTGTAATTCCTCCTTAACAATTTCTCTCAGATTAGGATTCATCCTTCTTTGAGGTTGTCTAACTAGTTTGACATTTTCGTAAATATAAATATGATGCATACAAGTTTTGTGATTAATTCCTTGCATATTAGTATCCTCCCATGCATAAGAAAAAGAGTGTTTCTGTAGCATCTGTATCAATTTCCTCTTTTGAAATTATTCCAAATTATTATTAATATTCAATGTTTTATCTGGAAAAAAATCTACTTGAGAATTGCCAAACTTTTCCATAGAATGTAAATCTATTTGGTGAGATGATAGATATTCAATATTGCATTTCCCTTGAAAATTTTGATCTTGCTCACAGTATGAAGAAGAATAATTTTATTCATTAAATTTATCAATTGATCCTCTTCATCTAATTGTGAAAGAGTATAAATTGGTTGCATATCATCAAAGTCTTCATTATCATCATCTATCCAAATTTCACTTTCTACTTCAGTTTTTTTTTTTGCAAGAGGATACAATGTAAATTTCTTAGTGGAATTCTGATTAGAAATATACGTATCACCAGATCTAGAGCTTATGAATGCATCAATTGTAGCTAGCTAAGGTCTACCAAGGATTAATGGATAGCCTCCTAAATTATTCTTGGGAGTTAAAATCATGAAATCTAGAGGATATTCCCAAGAATCTAGAGAAACAGACACATCTTCTAATACTCCATTTGGTTTGATAACAAATCTATATGCTAATTGTAATATTGTAGGGGTATATTGAAGATTAGGAAGCTTAAGTTGCTCCATTTTCTATTTACTCATAATATTGATGGTCTCTCTCAGATCAATAAAAGTGTTTTGAATTTCAATACCATTGATATTAATTTTCACAATGGGATTACCGAGATCTAGATATTTTTGAAAAATAGCTTTCCCCATCATGATATCAACAAATTTTCCTACCAATTTGATCTTTTTAACATATTTTCTTTTTCTTCCTGGTTTTCTAATGTCTAACTTCTTAATAGTTTTTCAAATATTGTTATTTCCTTTATAGGTTGGAGTAAAGGAATTTTGATGCAAATATTCTTAAGTTCATCTAGCATATCGTAGTATGGTAAAACAATTTTCCTTTATATTCCTTTATCAGTTTTGAGCCTTTCAGGAAAGGGTGGATCCTATAAAGAAATATAAGGTTGTTCTACTAGAGGAACTATAGGAGCTTGCTTTATTTTCTCATCCTTTTATTGTATAAGAACATCTACCTTTAGAGAAATATTTTCTTGATCAAGATTTGCATCTTTTTCATGAACTCCATCCTCTTTAGATTTTTGGATGGTGATTGTCAGTTTATTTTGCAAAACCGTACCAAATCTAAGTTGAACATAATTTAGACCTAATGGGGTAATCATACAAGCTTGAATTTTTTTCCTTCAACATTATAAATAACTTTTTTATTCTTATTATTTGGATTTGGAAGCGATTTAGCAGGCCGTTTATTGAGTTTTTGAGGAAATGGTAATGAAAGTTGTTGATTTGGATTTTGAACTTGAGGGGGTTGGGTTGGTTGAGGAGGATAATATTGTGGTGGAAAAGAAGGATAAGGTTGTTGGAATTGAGGGTATTGAGTATATTTTCCATAACGATTTTGCTAATTTTGTGCCCAATATGGATTTTGAGATTGTGGGGGCCAAGGTTTCCAAGGCATGGGTGCAATCCAATTGTTATGTGGTTGTGCATATGCTTGTTGATTTTCCAATGGTATTTTAGTGATAAAATAGAGTGATTCAGCTTGGCTTGTTCCAACCTCATATTGAAAAACAACTTTAAGACCAGGTATTGAGGGGCATTCATTTGTATTATGGTTTTAGCACATATGACACAAATTTATATACTATCAAGGGGACATTCTCTCAAGGCATGCTTCTTCCTACATCTGGGAAAAAAATAGATAATTCAACATTCTCGGTTTTTTTCTTGGTTTGTATCTTAAGGGTATCTAGTTGTTCACTAATACTCCCAAGGATATCTGTTTTGAATTTGTCAAACAAATTTCCTATTTAAGATCTTCTCACTGTTCCAGTTGCAGATTTACTAATTCTAAATATTATAGGATCTCTTAGATTTTTACCAGTTCTAGCCTTACCCCTTGAAATATGCTTACACAGATCACATATTTCACCAAATGAAAGTTGTGAAACATCTCTCACGCCCATTAAATTGATAAGGTTAATCCATTCATCTCTGATGGATTTTAGCAAAAGATTTTTTAATGTTTCATCATCTAAATTATGCATCTTAGCCTTTTTAATATTCTAAACAAATCTTTCAACTAGGTCTTCATGGCTTTCATCCTCTTTCTACATTATCTTAAAGACTTCATCCTTATTAGTAAGTAGTCATAATATCCAATAAAACTTCAAACTCAAAAAGAAAATTTTCAGGTTCTGAATTTCTCAAACCATGGAAATTAGGAAAGATGGAGGGTGAGATGTTTTCATTGTGGTTATGGTATCCTCATAAAAAATGGGAAATCCATAAGGATCTGGTTCTCCCCTACCACCTCTACCACCTCATACTCCACCTCCTCCTCTATTTCCTCCTCTGCCTCTTCCACCTCCAATCCTAAGTTCACCATTTACATTGTGTACTTATCCTTCTCCTTCCCCTGCAATTGTAGATTCCTTAGAGCTAATATAAGGTTATATAATAGGATTTTCTAGCTCTTCTTTCAGTTCCTATACTAATGGTATATTATAATAAGTTTCTTCTTCTTCTTCTTCACTATGAACCTCTAGTTCTTGTCCTTTTCTCTCCTGTCGAAAAGAGGAAAATTACTCCTTATGTCGGGGATTTAGGTTCTTCAACTACAACTTCAGTAGAAGAATTTGGTGAATATTTTGGTTGGATTTCAGATCTATGCACCTCAGGAAGTCTATGTCTACTTGCAAATGATGGAATTCAAGTATGAGTGGATGGTGTGGCACTACAAGGTCTAGCAGGGGTGAGTGGTGATGTTGGAATTGAACTTCTACCTCTACTTACAAATTTACCCCTAGAATCCCTTTCTCTATGCATAAATGATTTTTACCATTCTTTAATTATGCATATACACAATTTAATGCACTAAAATAATATGCAAACCAAGAATGGGATCCTATATACACCTCCTCGACAATGACACCAAAATCTTGGGTAATTTAATTATTCTTAAATTACTTCATTAATTGTCAACCAAGGTTTGTGTACTTATGAAGTGTATGTGCACCATATATGCTAGGAATTCTTTTTTGTATTAAATTATTCTATGTATGAAATTGCTTGAAGTATAGACGAATGTTTAATGAGATTTAGAGAGTAATCATGCACAAGTTCTTCCTATTCAAAGTTACATCAAACCCAAATACTTAACTGAATTGAAATCTATTGCTTGCATAATTGAAAATCTATTTTTAATTGCAAAATTCAAAACCTATGTATATTTGCACAAAAGGAAATGCTAACATTGGATTATATGAAAAATATTTTAATGCTACTTGCAGAATTGAAAACACTACTTTTCAGAAAGGAACCTCTATATTAACTGCACAAAGTAAAATTGCATAAAGAAAACTTAATTCCTAGTTGCAAAAAGAAAAGAAATGAACTACAATTGCAAAAAGGAATGCTAATGAAACTGTTTGCAGAATTTTTGCCCATTATATATTAGTTCATTTTTCCTTTGTATGTTTATGCTTATCATCGGCCAATGGCCTGGTGATGCTTGGTTATCAGCAAATGCAATATGTATTTTTATTTTCATTAATCAAACTACGCCTTTTTCCTTGGAAAAAAAAAGAAACTACTTGCAGAAGCAAAAATCAAATGAGAACTTGTAACTCTAAATCATTACTGATGTGCACAATTAACTCTAAAATACATTTCTTTCACCATCTACAAAATTAACTGAGTAATGAAGCTTAAAAGGAAATTCTTATGAAAATCAAAATCTTTTTGGTAATTTTCCTTTATGAGCGTTCTGAAACCAAAATAACAAATGATCAAAACATAATTGTAATGAAACTACTCAAGGAGAAAATAAACTTTAGGAAACTATCATGCTATGAAAAAATGGAAACAAAGCCAAATATCCTTACAACTTTCCGGGGGGCCCTCCCGTGAGTGTAAGTATGCTATTGATCAAATGATTGCTTAGTCACGCATTGAAAACAAAGGACTGTATTAATTCAAAACAAAGTTTCACAAATACTAGAAATGAACCACAACGTACTTAACTTCTGAACTATCTTTTGCGTTTCACCTTATGGATTTTATAGAATTTTCATTAAAACTAATTCAAGAGTTCTATGCCAATAAGAAATGGTACTCTTCTGCCATCTAAGAAATAGATTTAAATTAGAACTTTATCTCCTCATGATTTGGTATTGGGAGAGAAAATCATGAGAGATTCTTCTCAGATCATATCCTTGTGATTGAACAGGTATTTTGCACGCTTACCTAATGTCATCATGATCTCCTGCTTATCTTCACTTGACCATTGCACCGTCATACTTAGAGTTTGACTCTTAGATATCCTAATCTTTGTAGCCTGCCAAGTCATGTCGATAGGTGGTCTTCCATGTAGTGAACATTTATCATCTTTAGATACTTTTCATCCCTTAATTGATGCATTGCAACCCGTCTAATCATGGATATGGCTGCGGAATTCAACATTAGCAATGGAATGATCAATATTATGCAATTGTAGAGATGTTTTCATTATAATTCATAAAGAAACATAGATTCTAAAACATGGATGATTAGTACCTTTTATAAGTTGAAATAACCTTGAGTATGTTGAGACTACTACAAAAATGGTCACAAAAAGATAAGGGAGAGGGAACGAGGTAGTAAAAAAGGAAACAGTTTCAGGCCTCATACTAGTTTGGCTTTGTTTCTAACAATTTGTCCCTATTCATTCATCTTATTTTTGAACACCCATTTTGTAGCAATGACATTCTTTCCATTTGGTCTTGGTGTTAGTTCCCAAGTATTGTTCTTTTAAATTTGATCTAACTCCTCATTCATAACATCTATCCAATTTTTTTCTTTACTTGCTACACTAAAGTTCTTTGGTTCAATCCGTGACAACATAGAAATATGAGCTTGGGCTTTTTTCTTTGCAAGTTGCCTCCTTTTTTGAGCTCCTTCACTTTTATCTCCAATATTTTCACTGTCAGGATGATTCTTTTGAACATGCCTCAAGGGACCTTTTGAATGAGTCTCTATCTTTTTTTATTCTTCATTTTGTACTTCATTTTCTTCACCGTCATGGTGATGATATGCATGATTGATAAAACTAGTGTTATTATTCTTATTAGGTAGCTCTTCATCAAACCTTAAATCTATGAAATCCACAATCTTATGTACTTGTTTATTATAACAATTGTATAACATCTATATCCCTTAATTTTTTATAAGTATCCCAAAAATATTGCTTCACCTTATTGAGCATCAAACTTTCCTCACTTTTCATCATTATTTTTGATATAGAATTTACTTCCAAATACTTTAAAATGTTTAGAATTTGACCATGCCACAATTCATAAGGTTTCTTGTCACATTATGGTATGAGATGTGCCTTATTAATAATATTAATTGTTGTGTGTACTTATTATACCCAATAGGTCTAGGGAATGTTGTAGAAATTCCCACTGTAGATCAATAGATTATGCAATATACTAAAGCAAAATACAAGATCTACTTCTACAACAAACTTGCGGAAGCTTAATCGATTTTGAGCAAGATCAAATAGAACACATATAACTGAGAATGAGAAAGCAATCACACATGAACACAAAAGAATACTCTGGGAAAAGCCTCAGCTAAAAACCTCGATCTCTATAATATCATACAAGTGGAAATATGTTTGGATTACACAAAGCTTTAGCTCACAATCTATCGAGCTCTCAGTACAATACCTTTGCTGCTCATAGACATAATAGACAACACATATGCCTTCCTTCAGTCCTCCAAGTCTCCTATTTCCTTACGCAGTTTCTCCTGGGTCCTCTAGCTGCAAACTGTGTGAATAATCCTCTCATGACAAAATTGACCTCTGAAATAACTGCCCAACCCTGAAGGAGATAATTCCTTCTGCATGGATGATTTTCCTTTATATGAAAAATCCTCTGACTAATAGTACAATGTCCATGTCTTTAATTTTAACTCGGTATTTCTCTGAATTGACATGCATGAGTTATTTATGAGAGAATATTCAGTTATCTGGAGAACACTGGTTGCATGCATGCATTAACTAACTGAACTCACAATTAGTTCCACAAACTGTTTGGAACTAATTTAACTAGACTTAACTCAGTTAACTGAGCTAACTAATTACAACTCATCCTTATCTCCTTAATTAAGGGATAACTTCCTCAATCAAAGGGATAATTGTTGCATGTCTTCACCTAGACTTCATGTTTGATTTTCTCCATCTAATTAACTCAAGATGAATTAAATAATTATTTTTCAAATAGCTTCTAAGACTAAATTTGAATTTTAATTCAAGGAAATTAAAATTGGGATATATCCCGAAATGTTATTTATAGCAATGCTATTTTTAGCATTTCTATTTTTTGCTATTTCCAACAGAGTTGGAGTATATCCTGAAATGTTATTTATAGTAATGCTATTTTTAGCATTTCTTGTTGCCATTTTCAATACTCCCTCTCAACAAGAAAGGCATTCAACTTGAACCTGATCCTGAACCTTTGGAATGTTCTGCATGCAACACTTCTCTTAAGTGTTGTTGTTCTCTTGCATCATGAATCTGGCCATTTGCTGAGAATATCTATTATGTCTCTCTGCAACTCCATTCTACTATGGTCTACAATAGTATATTTCATTTTTATTCCAATTTCATCACACAAGTTTGTAAACTCATGTGAATTAAATTCACCTCCTCTGATTGACCTTATACACTTTATCTTGCACCTTGTATGATTTTCTGCTAATTCCTTGAATATTTTGAACTTCTTAAATGCTTCTAACTTATTTCTAAGGAATGATACCCATGTCAATCTAGAATAGTCATCAATTAATAACATAAAATATTTTTCTCCTCCTGGTTCTTTTGTTCTAGAAGGACCACATAAATCCATACATACTAACTAGAAAGGCTTACTACTTGATAAATTGTCCTTGAATTTGAATGGAGTTCGAGTTCATTTTCCCATTTGACATGACTTGCATGTAGGGTTTTGAGGTTTCTTTATCTTTGGTAGATCTATGACTGCTCTCTTCTTACTAAGCCTAATGATTTGATCAAAGTTGAGATGCCCCAATATCTTATGCCATATCCAAGACTCATCTTGCTTGAGATGTAACACTCTTCATTATCTTCCTTAAAAATATATACATTATTCTTTGTTCAAACTCCTTTAGCCAAGACCTTCCCAGTTGTTGTTGACCCGAATTCACAATCCTTAGCTCTAAAGAGAACATCACAGCCTCTATCAAAAATCTAACTTACACTCGAAAAATTATGTTTCAGACCATCTACAAATAGTACGTCTTGAGCCTTTCCTCTTCCATTTTTCAGATTGAATATACCCTTTCCTCTAATTTTTCCTACTTTATCATTTTTGAATGTGACATTTCTACTTTTATTTTCATCTACAGATAGAAACTTTCTTTTATCTCCTACCATATGTCTATAGAATCCACTATCCACATACCATTTACTATTTTGATCTAAGCATACATAACTAGGCCACACTTATCAACTTTCTTTTATTCTTTCTTATTTCTCCACTACATACATTCATCTATTTTGCAATTGTTCTGATATTGTGATCTATTATTTTGAAGTTGACATTCATATGACTTATGCCCAAAATTGTGACAGTAAAAACACTCAGTGATATCAAAGAGAGGATAAAATGGTTTTCTATCTAGATTCATGTTTGTTTTGGTGTATGCAAATCTATTGTTATCCTCACTTCTCTTAATATTCCTCAACTCATTTCTTTTGACATAAGATTTGCAATTTATAGCTTTATTTCCAATTTTCTTACAACAGTAACAATACCCATAGAAAATTTTTGGCACCTGGTAGTCGATGACACTTGAGGATATAAATGTCTTGACATTTGATAATATTGTCTCCTGAAGAACAATGGTCTCTAATAGTTTGTTGTTTGTTTTTTCACTCCTTTTATCTATTTCACTTTGTTGGAAGTGCTTCTTTGTTGCTTCTCATTTCATACTAAAGTGTTGCTCAACTTCTTGTTCTTAGATTAATGTGGATTGTTATCGTCTCCCTTGACAACTTTTTCAAAAATATTTGTCTTTTTGTCCTATGTCTTAATTTCATTGGATTCTCCTTCATAGCCTAACCCAACCTTCATAAGTGGAGAGATTTGAGCATTTAATATCACATCCAATTTTTCGTATCTTTTTATGTGTTGAATGTTCATGTTCAAATCAATATGTGCCTTGTCTATATTTTTCTTCAGAGTTACCACCACTTCTTCCAATCTTTGACACTCTTGACTTTTTGAATTTTCTCCTTTATTTGCTACAACAAAATATCTTCCATCTTATTTGCTTCTTCAACTTCAACCTTCAACTTGATAATTTCCTCTGCATTTGATTCTTCTTTTACATATTTCAACAAAATATCTTTCTACTTCTTTTTCTTTTGTTTAAGTGTATCTACTTCCTCCAGAGCACTAATCAACTCTCCCTTAATATCTACCTCGCCTTCCTCTTCTTCTTCATATTCCTTGGAATTGCTTACCAGATCTTCTAAGTCCATCAACATGAATTCACTACTTCCATATTCACTAGAGGATTCATTAGATCTTTCAGATACTTTGCTATCTTCTTGAGCATAGAAGCTTTTATTTTTGAATTTTTCTCTTTTAGCATTTTATTAGGTTTATTCTTTTCTTTCACTCTGGATTGGTTTTATTATTTCTTATAAGGAAATTTGGGGGCATAGTGCCCCACTCGCCCATAATTGAAACACTTCAATGTGATTTTTTCTTTATATTTACTTGTACCTTTCTTCAATCTTCTAACAAATTTCACATCTTCTTCATCAAAATTTGAGCATGAACATTCCTTAATTTCTGTATGATTGTCTACCTTAAAAGCTACATCTCTAGTAGCTAACTTTCCTCTTGAAATTCTTATCTTATATGTTGTCAAGGAACCAAGTAGTTGATCCCTGGTTAGAGTCTCAAAGTTGGTTGTCTCTTCTACAGTTGAAGCCTTAGGATTAAACTTTGAAGGTAATGACCTCAACATTTTTTGGATTATTACACTCTCTTTGATTGTTTCTCCTAGACCCATCATGACATTAATAACTTCATCTACTCTTAGAAAGAACTTAACAATATCTTCATTTTCATTAATTTTTAATGTCTCAAATTGCATTATATATGCTTGCAATTTCGCCATCTTTACTTTATTATCTCCTTCATGGATATTTTTTATTTTGTCATATATATATATATATATATATATATATATAGAGAGAGAGAGAGAGAGAGAGAGATAGCTATTTTACAATGTGTTACCTTAATAAATTTTGACTCACTTAAACCTCTAAGAGGTGCATTTATAGCTTTTGCATTGGCTATGAATTCCAGTTTGCCATCTTTTTCACTACTCATCATCTTTGGTTATTCATATCCCACCAACACAACATCCCATACTTCTACTCCGAGACATTAAATATGTCTTCATTCTCAATTTCCATAATGCATAATTTCTACCAGTGAACAAAGGGGCCTTATTTGTTGGGCATCCTTCTTGACTATCCATTCTAATGATTCAAGAACTCTTTCCAGTTGCTAGACTGGTACTAAAGGAACTTGGCTTTGATACCAATTGACATATGCTTGGAAATTACTAAGAGGGGGGTGAATCAATAATTGTATATTTCCAACTTTTTAGTTCAACTTAATTTCCTTTTTTCTATTATCTTCTTATGCAGCTAATGACTTATGTATATATTCAATTATTAATGGTTTCTTTTGTAGTTACCAGAGAGAGACCTGTGCATATATACGTATTCATAATTCAAGAGCATACACATGAAGACACCATATATAAGTGGAAACCCATACAAGAGAAAACCATGATTTTTTTGGCTGAAAGTGATGTGAAGGCAAGCTCTGACTCACCTATTACATCAAATTTTATGTAGGCTCCAACCTACAGGAGGTTGCTACCTCAAGGAATCTCCAAATCCCACAAAATTTTCTACAGGCTTCAACACACAAGAGGCTCCTACCTCAACAGGCTACAACATGTTCTTTATCAAGTTGCAACTTGAAAGGAGACAACAATCTCCCAATCACAATACAAATTCAAGCTTTTTGGTTACCTGATATTAATTTATGCTCTCGATTCTAATGCTCGTCTTCTTCAATTTTGTTCCTCTTTTGCTAGTTTTCTCTTCTTCTCCTCATTAGAATGTTGCTCATGAACCCTCTCATATAAACATCTCAACTCCATTTTTTTTTCATTCAACAATTTATAAGCATAAATTATTGATTGTCTATACTCTATGCACGAATACTAAATGATGAGTTGTTTCTCAGTCTTCTAAGGTTGTTCACAATCTTCCTCTTCATTTTTGTAGGTTTTAACCCATACAGAAATTAACTGCATACGAATTCTAAAAACAGAAAATAAATAATAGTGAGAGCATAACACATATAACAAATATACACAGAGACTTTCCCCTGGATCCCAAAACCGGGACTACCAAATTGATTTTTCATTATGTTCCTTTCAATGTTAAAATACATATATATACATGTTGAAGCATCCAATACCATGGACCGAAAACCATCGCGCCCAAAACCATGTGTGAAAAACCATGCACAAAACCATAGGTAGGTCCGCCCACCTAATATAGGGTCCAAAAACAATTTCCCTTGGGTGCTGCCCCAGACCCCATAGAGGGGGGCTAACCACCCCCTCAAACATCAGTTACCCCCCCGCTGCACAATCGGCGCAACAAAGGGGGGGGCTCCACCCCCACTCTAACCCCCTAGTTAACTAGGGGACCTAGTCGTGGAAAGAATATAATGCAACCCAACAATTTTCAAATATGAGCTTCAAATTTGTCACATAAAAATTATAGCTGAAATAATATAGGCCAACAACAATTATTACAAAAGATAAATCCTAAAAACGTTTTAAATTTGTATTAGCTACATTTTTCAAATTTGTACCAACCACATGTTAATTCCTTTGGGTATTTATGTTTAATAAAAGCATACATTTTCCAACTTATGTCTCAATATATCATATGCCAATAAACATATTTAACAATGATAAGCCTTTGCACTTCACATCACTTTATCAGCGTTTGCTCTTCAAGCAATCTTGCAATAATGGTGGTGTAGAAATCAACCTTAACACAACCAGCAACAATCAAATTAATGACATCAAATATCCTTAACATGATCATTTGACATCAATGCCAAAATTTCCAACACTCTTTGGAAACGATCCCTTTGATGAAGGGCTTCCATTCCTGGATGAATCGTTTTAAAGCAACCCTCACCATCTTAGAATCTGTAACAGTCTCATTGATGGCGGCAATCTCATCTCAAATCTTAGACAATCTGGTCAGATACAGTGCTACTGCTTCTCCATCCAATATCCTAGTACTCTTCAACTTATCCTTGAATACCAAAAACCGGTTCTTTTTCTTATACTGTAATAGATCCTAAAGAGATTTCCACATCTCATGGGTAGTTTTCTTCCTAGAAAGATGAGGTATCAAGTGATATTTGACACCATCTAGGGTGATCAACTTCACCTTTGTATCTAACTCCTTGTACACTTCCAACTCCTTAGGGTTAGTTGGCTTCTTGATCTCTGTGTTGGAAAAGTCATAGATCTTGTTGACCATCAAGACCAACTTGATCCTTTCCTTCCATGGAATATAGTTAGACAACCCATCCAACATGTCTTCATATTGCAGACCAACTAACAACTTCACCATTGCTATTAGTCCTTCAACAATAATGGAACCAACTCCCTCTTGAGTTTTATGGCATGATGTGAAAACTCTGATTCATTGGTGCTTCAAAGTAGCTTTGAAACCATGTTGAATTTACATGACACTCGATAATCTGGTTTGGGTCTTAGAATCTCAAACACAAACACACACAAATGCCACAACAATACTAATTTTCACAGCAGAAAACAATAGCAGTGAATCAACATGTACACAAAACACAAATTTTTCAACCCAACTTCGTTATATTAAAAATATTTAATACAACAGTTTAGGGTCCCCACACGAGGATTAGTGGCACTTGATACAAGAAAACTAGGGCTTGGTATCAATAATAGCTATGATAATCAATCAGAATGAACAAGAACAACTAACCTACTTGTTGATGTAGTGCGCTCCTAAGATCCTTTCAGTCCACATATCTTGAACACACTCACACGTCCTTTTTCTTCCTAATCTACAACTCAAAAATATGCCTCTATCAATCAATTCAGCTCCTTTAGGTCACTGAATATAGGCCTAAACACTTCTTCCATGTAGCTTCTCATTTGTCATTCAAGGTATGCAACACATAGGGTCTTCCACAAGACTGCCCACTTTTGTCAAATTGCTACTCCAAGATGACAATTCTAGGGAAATGGAGGCTAGTCACTTTCCAGTGAGAATGAATTTTGCAATCATAGTGAACTAGGGATAAAGAGTGAGCTCTCTTGTTTTTGCTTTTTTCCTTCAAATGCTAGCCCTTGAGCTCCAATGAACCTTCCCTCCTTACAACTTTTGTATTCCATCATAAGAGGTTGACCTTAGATTTATTTTAGTAGTTACCTAAAAACCTCCAATATGTACATGAACTGTGTCCAAATATATCTCAAACCTAGACCATCAACCTTACAAAACCATCAACCATAGAACATACTTTACCTCAGAAAGACACGTTCTTTTTTCCTTCCAAAACACCTTGGCTTGTGCACTTACCTCAGGAATTTTGGCCCTCTGGTTAGGGAACCATGTGACACTACAATCCTACTCTTTCCTTAGCCGAAAATCCCTTTTATACCTACACTAACCCTCCTCTAACAACCCTCTCTTCTACATCATCACTCTAGGGGAATGTAGCCCCTTGTCTTGTTATTCCAACCCTGAAATCAACTCCAAATAGATCTCTGCTCCACTTACAATAACACATAAATATTTGTGGCTTGTTCACAAATAATTACCAAACTCAATTATGCTCAAAATTTCCTTTTATACTTTTCCAACAACATCCTCTAACTTGACCTACTCCAACACAGAAAGAAACCCAAGAAACTCGTCCTTCTCTTCTTTGGATAGACTCCTATAGAGGCTCTGACTCCTTTATTTCAGACATCCTCCTTCTTGTGATTAATTCACACTTGTGATGATTCCAAATGAGGTCTCACCCATATTTTAGTTTTATGCTTTTAAGGTTTAATGACTAGTCATTTCTAAGGCACCTCTATAAGCCAACCAACCTGTCATCTTGTTCATTTAGCCCACACACATAAATAAACATTAATTTATGTCATTTGGCAAGGCCTCCTTTGGTTGTCTTAGTGGACCCTTTCTCCATTAAGGTTGTCACACATAATACAAGGGTTCATCCATCAAAATAGGCCCTAGTTTCACACCCCACAACTTTTGGTGCAAAACCCATCTCTTGGGTACTCATCCCACAAAGAGATTTTGTGACTCCAACTCACACAAATCCAGTACTCAAGGTTGTGGAGTACTTCCCAAGCTACAAAACTCAACACCTACTACCTTGCATGTGGGTTGGGATGTCATCTTCCTCGCATGGCTAGGCTTCCTTGCCCCCTATGCAAGATATTGAAGAATTTAATATGCTCATATCAAATGGTCCTAAATATTATAAGCCTACACCTTCCCACTTTCTTAAAAAGCTGGAGGATATCCCAAAAGTTAAATTCTTTGCCCCTCATTGTAGATTTATGTTTCTTTAGCTTGCATAATGAGAGCTTATGGGTCAATTCATGGGTCTTTGGCCCTCTCCATGCATTGTGCGTTTGTGGGTGGAGAAGAACTGGAAACCCTTAATCAAAGGTGATGTTTCCTCTTCCTTCTGTGGAGAAGGGTTCTTGACCTTCTAATTTGAAAATAAAGTAGACAATGACCTGATATTCAAAAGTAGGCCATATTTCATGGGATCTCAAGGATTATAGCTAGATCAATGGAGCTTCAATTTCAATCCAAACAGTAATGTTCCTTCGAGTATCCCAATCTAGGTAAATCTCCCCTTCCTCCCTTTGAACTTTTGGAATGAATCCACCTTCAGAAACATCATAAACACCCTTTGGAAAGTATGTTGATCTTGTTGATCCTAATGAATGTCTTCTCTCTCGTGCTCACGTCTGTGTAGAGGTAGATCTCAACAAAGGCCTCTCGGCCACAATCAACTTGAATCTAGACAACTATTTTCATATACATGAGGTAGACTATGACCAACTCCCTTTCAAATGTAATATTTTCCATGAATATGGCCATTTTTGTTGTAGTTGCACAGATCAACCCAAACAAAATGAAGTAGGAGAAAAATGGAAATAAGCTAAGAGAAGGAGGCATCCCTCAAGACAACAAAACATACAACCAAATAAATTTGGTCATCTTGATAGTAAAGGGGAAGGAATAAGCTCTCAATGGAGATATGGACAAAGCTCTGGTGAAGGAACTAGGAAGACAAGAGGTGAAGAGAAAAGAGCGAATAGATTTGAAGCACTAAATTTGGAAGTGGAGGGGGAAATACCTCAATCCTACCCCCCCCCCTCCTCTTTAGATCTGACATTACATCAAGAAAAGGGCATGGAAAATAGAGATGAAAATATGTCACCATTGGAAGATAATCAAGAAAACCTAAACCTTGAGGACCTCTTATTTGGGGAAGAGGACACCCACTCTCCAATATGTGAAAACGCTAGATTGATTAATGCTAGTTCTATCAACAAAAAATCTGAAGCAGAAAAATAACAGGGGCAAGAGTGGAAACACATAAGAGTAGGGTAAAAAACAATAAGAGAGATTCGATTGGAAAATATAGAAAAATGCAAAGAAATGGAGATCCAAATTGTGAGGACCCCACTATAGGTCTCTAACTACTACTACACTCATTCAAATAAATTTCGCTAATTTTCATAACAAGGAAAATTTTAGGTCTATAAAACATCATAAGCATGAACATAAATTAATTTAATCTACAAAATATATAACTGGTAACAATTCATCTGCAACATGTATAACTTGTAATAATTTACATAACTAAAATAAATGACTAATAATATTTGTTCCAACTAGCTTAGTTGAGATGCTCCTGAGCTCCATGCTCCTCTTGACTACCCGACTGGATTTACCTCTCAGCCAACTAGGAAGTAATTCCTAGCCCAGGGAACCTCCCCAGGTTCCCTAGCCCTTCGAGCCCAAGTCCAACTAGATGTAGTGTGTCCAAGTTTAACAACACTCTTCAGATCCAAGTTTGATCTCCCTCCTCTTTCTCCATATCCCTCCTCCAAAACAAAATTCTCCTAAATAGAACCAAGCCAAAAAAAAGACCAAGGATCCCCTCTCCTCTCATCATCCTTCCCCTTTTATGCCTCTTCCTCCCATCCACCTCAACCATCTATCATTAATGTCATAACTACCCTCTCACCCTTGCATTTGACTTTTCTTACCATATCTTCTTCCAAGTAAATTTGAAAGGACATTTTGGGAATAAGATATGGAAAGTTAATTTGGTAATTAATTGGGGAGGACCATATCTTCTCCCAAGTAAATTTGAGAGGAAATTATGGGGATAAGATATGGATATTTAATTTGGCAATTAATTGGGGAGGACCACATCTTCTTCCAAGTAAATTTGAGAGGACATTTTGGGAATAAGATATGGATAATTGATTTGGTAATTAATTGGGGAGGACCATATCTTCTTCCAAGTAAATTTGAGAGGATATTTTAGGGATATGGAAATTTAAATTGGAATAATCGAAGGAGACCACATCCTATCCAAGATTGAATTTGAGAATACAAGTTGGGAATAGAATAATAACAATAATAAATTTTATATCAGTAAATAAAAATTACAGTTTCCCAAATGAAAGTATTTACCAATGTTTATTAATAATTATAAGTCAATATTTTTAGGTAATTTAAACACTAATAAAATTTTCATAATAAGATTAAGTGGGGCATTACATACACCCCTCCTTTAGAAACCTTCATCCCGAAGTTAGAGTGAAAATATACAAGGAGTTCGAAGGCATAACAAAATAGAGAGAGAGTTATAGTAGTAAAATTTAACAAGTCAGACAATGATACCACTTCCCATCAAGAGTCTCCAACTAATCTATATCCTCCTATCCTTCCTAACATACTTACGTTCCCACCCTATCCATCCTCTGTTGTTATATACTGTGGCATCGACTATACCAATCTAACCACTAATCAAACCAATATGGCAGAAGCGTCGACTATATTGACCTAACTTCCCCAGCAGGAAATTGGCAATCATCATCACATGTCTAGGGGAGCATGTCCATCATTTCCCTCCCATGATTCCAGGTTTGGAGGTTACACGGTGGGAAATACCTCCACCCCTCCTTAAAACTAGGGTCAACACCAAATGGCAATCGTCATCACATGTCTAGGGGAGTGTGTCCGTCACTGCCCTCCCACGGTTCCAGGTTTGGAGGTTACACGGTTGGAAATACCTCCACCCCTCCTTGTAACTAAGGTCAACACCCTAATATGGACCACACTACAGCGCTAGTTAGACTTGTCATCGAATAATCCAGTCAAGTATTCCTGCCACCTGCCATTTACATTTTACCCATGTCATAAGAGTGCATATCATGTAGATACCAAATGTAATAGAACAATGTGCATCATACCTTTCCTCATTGGATGTCTCGACCTTCCCAATGGAAGAGTATATCTTGGTTATCATATAGTTCTTTCCAATCTGTGGGTTAGTTCTCATCCATGCATATATATAACAACAAAATAGATATAGATACATGATCTTAAACATCATATTATTAAGTCTAGTATCCATGTATCAATTTTGTAGTTCATACTGAAAATAAATCTTACATTAGATAAATCATAATTTCACTATGCCATTCATTAGATAAATCATATCCATTTAAGCCATACATGAAACAACAATAAATTTGATAAGTCATGCACTAGATAAATCATAACCAAGTAAGTCATACCTTAGGTCATACATCGAACATTTCAATCATCAACACCTAATCCAGCTAATGATTTATGTAATTAGTTTCACTTATCCAACTAAATGCATCAATATTACATAGTGTTCATAAATAAAAAACATGGAACTACAAAATAGAGCCTTAGCATAGGTAGCTATCTAAGTGTTGTGGCCAGCAACAACCCCCCCCCCCTTTTTTCATTTAAGTATTTGTCCAAAATACTAAATGAATAGGGGACCCCTAGTTTAATTTTGAGAAAAAATCAAATTTTCCTTCTTCAAAATAAAGATACCATCGCAGGCTTAAAAGCGGTCTTTCAAATATTTTAACCTAAGTCTGCGATGAGGTAAAGGTCTTTAATAAATTTCATTAATGCGCAAGGCCCCCCAACGTTAATCCTAACGTTGCGTCGCAGTAAGTAAAGTTCATAAGGAAAAACCTCAAAATCTGTCGATTTGCGATAACACCGATCGCAAGATCGCGTATCGCAGAAATGAAATGGCAATACTTAACAAACATCAAACTCCTGCGACCTGCGATGTTGCGACCTGCGATATTGCGATCGCCGCAATGACACATTCTGCAATCTGGCGATTTGCGATAAGCACGCCTTGCGATGGCACGATCTTCGATAGAGCATAAAGCGAATCATGAATCATTTAATCGCAAATCCTTCGGGCACGCCATTCAAAGATAGACAACTTACCATAATATGACTCCAAATCATGCGCTTTTAATGATAGTAAGTGGATTAGTTGTCAGTTATTTAATGAGATAAAGACGTGTGCTTTGCTAAAGAATTGTTTCACGTATGGTGGCATATTTAGTATATCGGTTGCATTTAAAACTCTCCCATCACCTTTCTCAATCAGTCATTTCCACCTCGCTCGTAATCTGCAGGAACTAGGAGATAAGAAGATTCAAAAAGCTGAATGCAGGAGCAAATGGGAAAGAAAAATAAAGCCCAAGGCTTCGAGGCGAACGAAAAGGAAAAGGAGATGGCGCCCCTCTACACAGACACTGCATGCAACAGAGACGTAGGAATTTCGACCTGGGAAAGCATGTATAGGCTGCTGGAGGAGGAAAATCCCAGAGTAATGAAGGTCGATAGCGCCGCGGGATCACCAAACTCTTCCGAGGCATCCTTAGAAGAGCTGGCTTGTTCATTTCTTCATCGAATAGCAGCTAGACCCAAGATATTGCCGTATACAGATATGATCAAATGGATACTTGACAATGAAGAGTTACAAGGCAGAGAATTCAAGGCTCCAGGGCATGGGCTCATAGGATCATTCGCCGTGCAAGACTTAAAGCTCATGTATCATCTTCCGAAGCCTCAGACGACCTACAACACGCAATTTGTCAAGAAATTTGCAGCAGAGAACCCAAACCTGGCAGAAACCACTAAAGAATGGACCAGAAGAGAGGAGCCGCTAAAAAAGGATAAAAATGGTATGTATAGCACTGGTCTCTCACTCTCATTTGTTTGTTGCGGCCATGCTGTGCAGTTTTGGGATGCCAGATATAAATAAATTTCATCTGAATGGCTACACTCATAGATGCTGCACAAATGTCGATCTCATGGATTGGGCAAATATTTTCTGATAATTTATTCACTGCTGTCACGAATTACCGTTCTAAGAGATCCTTGTCACAAAGGGTCTATCCTCCGTTTTATCTGTCTGCTTACATTATGGATTCTATTTGCTATGTATCTAAATTTCCAACTATGGGTTGGAAATGGACTACCCAGGACCCGTCACCTATTCATGTTTACCATAAAGTATTATGGGATTCACAGTTTGCCCCTCACTTCTATCAGAATTTCCACGGGCTCATTTTACCCCTATATAGGATGATGTATGGTGAAGAACCCCCGAGGTGCTCACCCGAAGCACAAATAGACATCATCCCCGTCGCAAGATGGTTCGGGGAAGAGTGGTTCACTTATATCAGAGTATTTTGGAGCACTGTACCTCCACATGTCCTACCTCAGTCTGTCCCCGACAAACTTTTGGCTAGGGAAATTGCCTATCAGACTTGCTCAGAAGGCGGCCTAACCAAAGAGTTAAAAGACAAGAAGAAGGCCATATGGCCTTAGTTTCCTGTAGCTTGTGGGGCCTTCTCATTATTTGATGTAGGACATGATTTTGCCGAAGTAGGGAATGTGACGTCCCTACAATTATTTAAATTCCCCGCTCGACCTTTTGACCTAAATAATGTTGCCCATGATTTCACTATAAGTGTCAGAATAAAAGTGTTCGCCAGAAAGAAAGATTTATTTGATGACTTGTTTCAAAATAAAAGTTCATTCTAGGAATTTTTGCGAGAAGCTAAGTCGAGTTTATCCCCAGATGACCTCGAAAGATTTTTGTTATTCAGAGAAAGAAGGCTAGCCAGTGTTCCTCTAGAAAAGCTGCGACTGCTCGCCAGAGAGCCTACTCCAAGTGTCAGCCTCAGCGGAAACTCTAGTACTTCCAAATCCAAATCTGACGTTGTCCAAGGAACACCCGAGCCTTCTAAAAGGTCTGCAAGCGACCAAAGGAAAGTCGAAGAAGTAGCCAAGGATACTGCTCAGTCCAGCGCCATGTCGCAACTGCAAGTCATCGCTTCCCCACCAAGAAATGTCCCTCCCGTCACTACATCGTCACTCGTCACGACAGAGCTCGATAAAGAGTGGGAAAACTTCAACGAGCTAATCAGCCTTGAAGGGAAAGTTCCAAGAACGCCTATGAGCAATGTGAAGGTAACACAGGAAATGGTTTCAACCATGGTTGGTAGTGTCTCAGAAGCAGAACACAGTCATATCGCTCCATCTTCTGAGCTCCTACTTAGTGTAGAGGAAATTCCCCCACTGGACGTGTTCTATAGTCCCCAACATAAAGCAGTGGTGACGAGACAAAGAAAGAAGAGAAAGCTGGAGAATACGCTGTCACAGGACGCCGAACATTTAGACGTCTTATGGAAAGACCCTAACAGAAATCCGACAGAAAATCTCATGAAGTTATCTCAAATCGCAGGAGCATACACTTCTGCGACTATCGACAAAGAGTCGGAAGTTCAGCAACTGTTGAGGGAGCAAGAAAACCAGATACAGCTACTACAGCAACAGCTACAACAAGCCAATGCCAGCAATGAAGCGTCCAAACAACTCGAGAAACTACAAGAAGATTTTCAGCAAATGCAGATAAATTATCAGAAAAACCTGGACGAAAAAGGAAAGCAGTTGCAAGCTTTACAAGAAATACACAAGGACGAGCCCAAGCTTTCCGAATTCGTTTCAGAGTCTACTAGCTTAAATGAGAAACTTTTGCAGCAACAAGAAGAGTTGGGACGAAAAATATCACAGTGGAGTCACTATTGCGAGCTGAGCGACAAACTCACCAATCAAGTGACAGACCTGCGAAGTGACTACGACCAGGTTGACAGACGAGTGACAGAGTACATAGCTTGGCAGGATGGAGAGGAAGGGAAGAGAGCAAATGCACCTAGAATAAATGAAAGCCATAAAGAATTGCTCTTCAACAAGTGGGACGATCAAATCAAGCAGGCAGAACAGGCGGCAGACGCAGCGGCGACACAGGAAAATGTTCTTATAGACTGTGTAAATGAAAATTTACACAGAGCCAACTTAATCACAGAAACCACCCCGAGATACCTACCAAAAAAGTCACGAATAGAGGAAGAATGGAAAGAGAAGGCGCAAGAAAAGGGAAAAGCGATCCAGGCTTTGAACAGACTGAATTGGGAGTGCTATTGGGCATACTTAGTCAAGCCACACAGTCAATGGATGACTGTGAAATGCATCCCAAACTCAGCAGAGAAAGTAGTGCCAGCTCTCATAGATTCCGTTTTCGCAGCCCAGCTCAGCGCAGAAGTTGGCCAACTGACTCTTCTCAAATCCATGTTGAACACTTGCAGTTTCAAAGATCAAATTCAGAAGTAGCTTATTTTTAGTAGTTCTTTGTTTCTTTTTGTTTAGATTAGAAAAAGGACGGTCATTTGAGAACCGTATCCTACAATTTTGTAAAAACACTATTAGTAGATTTAGGAAGTAGTATTTTAACCCTTCTCATGCATTTAGAGAAGGGTCCGGAGATTTGTCAAAAACTTATCCTCAGAACATGCACTTCTGCACCCTCAGAGGAGGTTTTGATGAATGGATGGATCGAGATTTATTTTTACTTGCATTTTTGATGTCTGCTACTGATGTTTCACTTCTGTACTCTTGGTAGATTTTAGAACAAGTAGAGATAGATCGGTTTTTGCTTGAAGCTTGTGGGTAGAACTGGTCATAAATGGTACTTTTATCTCTTGGCAATGTCTGCTTATACTCTTTAAGTGATTTACAGTTTCAGTTGTTTATATGTTGCTGCATGAATATATGGGTTATCATTTGGCACTTTTGTACAGTGGAGTCATATTGTTTATGTGTGATATATGAATGGATTATTATGCGATATGTTGTTCACAACTACTTTGCCTAACTTCTTATGCAAAATGGTTTATCTCAAATGGTTTCTTTTCTTATGATAGCTAAATGATCTTTATTACCAGTTATTATTCGAAATCTTTTTAGATTGCATAATGGAAGATATACAATCCCGGGTTAGAATAGATTTGATTTGATGTTTCTCACTAGATTACAATAGCATAGAGTAAATTTAAAGAATCTGAATTAAATTAGCTTTAAAAGTACTTTTAGATCAACATTAATAAACTCTACACACACACACACACCTAAGATCGGGAAACTGGTCTTGTTATCCCCAGTCAGACCCGCTATACCAAACGGATAAGGAGCTGCCAACCAAGGTCCAGACCGGGTGGGTATCCCCTTTGTTGTCGACCCGGCTTTTGGGGCTTCAACACTAAGTCAAAATGGACATCATAAATGGTCAAAATTGAGGGATAATTGCAACATATAGTCTTTTCATCCTCTCGGGTAGAAGATCTTGGGTTATACTTGTCCCATTGTATCTTAACTTGGTCCACCAAGTGATGCCTAAGCTATTGAACCCTGTGGTATAATATTCATATTGGTTTGATCATTATGGCTCCCATGTCTGAGACCTATAATTCCCTCCAGTCGAGTTTGTGGGATTCATCAGAAACATAATGTTATAGGACAGATACAAAAAAAAAAATCATGAGTTTTATGCAAGTGGGGTGGTAGTACAAGGCAATAGGACATTGGTCAAGTTTTCTCTTTGATTCTAAAAGGTTCTATAAATCGAGGTGGTAACTTCATACCTTTCTCAAATTTAATAGTGTTAGGAATAAAAAATAAATAAAAAATAAAAACTCGGTCCCCCACTTTAAAACTTCGGTCGGTACTATGTGCATCAACATAACTCTTTTTCCTATCTTGTGCTTCCTTTAAACTTCGTTAAATCTATCTTACCTATTCCTCCAATTTTTTTTTTTGGAAACAATATTATCGTGACTATTACTGTGTCCTCCATCCTTTTGTCAATGCAATGGTGTCCTGCATGGCCTCCCATATAGAGCTTGATAAGGAGGCAACTTAATTGAATTGTGGTAATTTTTGTTATAGGAAAACTCTACCAATGATAAGTATTTTTCCCGCCGAGTCTAATTATCCATGACATACATTATAGGCATATATTCTATAACCCAATTTACTCTTTCAGTCCTTCCATCTATTTATAGATGATATGCAGTGCTAAGGTTTAACTAAGTCCCCAACACTAACTGCCAACTTGTCCAAAATGTATATGTAAAGCGAGAGTCCCTATCAAAATGATATTTGTGGGTAACCCATGTAGCTAGATAACTTCACCGATAAATACTCATGCCAAAATGGGAGCAGACCCTTAGACAAGGTAGTTAGCCACCTAGAGATGCCAAAAATAGAAGATGTTAAGGTTGTTTCTCCAAGAAGAGAGCAACTCATCCTTCAAGAGTAGTCCATAAAAAAATAAAAAATAAAAATAAATTACAAGTAATAGTCATGACCACCTTTTCAAGTGGAGTGACTTCAAATAATATGCCAAGGTAATTAGAGTCTTGTAGACAAACAATGTAAATCCTCCAAATGGAAATAGTATAAAGATGTTAGGGAATTATCTCCCAGGATCAACCAAATTGGCCATAAATGATAATCCCATAGAAAAATGTGCCACAATTTCCCATAAAGTTGTTATAACCTCCTCAACGAAGTGGGGTGTCCTCATTCAATGTGCCAAAGTGGTTAAATGCACATGTACCAACACTTCTCCTCCAAGGGATATGATAAATAGTTCACCCTAAGAGATTGTGTAATGAGGCTAGGACACTCTCCAATATAGTAATAGAAGCTTCCCAAACCAAGAGAAACTATATGATACAATGTGAAAATAACATACCAAGTTACCAAAACCATGGGTGTCAATGTAAAAGACCACCCAATCAAGGTTTAAATGCCTCCAAATGCATGAGCAGATGTCAAGTAAGGGCAGTGATTTCCTCTATCAAGAAAATAACTACTCACAATATGCCACATCATAGCCAAACTATAAATATCCATTGGCATTCTTCTAACAAACCACAACCACTTTTCCATGTCATCAAGACATCCACCAAAAGGGACATCAATTATGCAACAAAGGGTGGGTGTACTACTTCAAGTTTCACCAATCAAAATCATGAAACAATAATCCAAGTGAAACCCTATGAACACATGCAAACATGCCCAACAATTGATTCACTGTGTCAAGTAGCAATAATTAACCAACAATATTTAAGGAAACTCTTAGTTGATGGATATACCTCATCATAAATGTGCTAAGGGTAAATCAAATGTTTGAGCAATGATATGCAAGGTCCTCAATCACATTTCAAACACCATATGTGCTAGATGGAAGCCTCCAAAATGACTTGTACAAAAGTAGTCTAAATCTTAAACCACTATGTCTAATGTCATGTTGAAAACTAGGGAATTATAGAAGTGATAAACTATGAACTCCATGCACAAGAGGTGGTGTCAAAAGACATCATTACAAGACCTATCAATTGACCTTTAACAATCTCCAAAATTACTAGCTCGAGAAACTACAAAGTCAGGGAGATCCATTTGTTCTGAAAAATGAGATAAACTTGAAACAAAATAAAGTGAAGGGTAGTGAAAATTAAGTCATAAATAGCTTATCTAGGAAAAGAAGGAGAACTACACTAGCTTAATTTTAGTGTTCATCCTTGAATGTCTCAAACATATGCACAGGTTATGCAAAAGAACAAGGACCAAAAAGATAAGTTGTAAATAAAAATTAACTAACTCAAAAATTGCTTGGAAAAATGGCATACTCCAATACAAGAGAAGGGTATATTCACTCAACCCTTATAGATTCAAAATCCAAGTCTTTTAAATAGTATTATATTCCTTGAACAATAATTGGAAAAGAACGAGGAGGGAGTAACCATATGAAATTATAGTAGCTACATACATTAGAATTGAACCTGCTAAAAACATACAAACAACGTTCCATAACTGTAAATGTAAAATATATAAATAACCTTATTAATTTATATTGTTGAAATATATTGTTGTTACGTTTGCGGTACCTAACCAACTATAACAATGTATTCCTTGAAAGTTGTGGAAGTTAACAAGTCATTTTCTTGTTATCTTTTATAAGAATAACAACATTTTGATTGTCAATTCTAACTCATTTTAAGAACCAAACATTACATATTAATCTCCAAGAAATTTGGTCTATTGTTCCAACCTTTGAGAAGAAGGTAAAGATATGAAATTTTAGTATCTTTCAGAATACCCCAAATAGATGTTCTACAATACTGATTCATGTTTGTGTACATCACTATATTCCCTGTAATGTGAGAAAGACCATGACTCATGCATTATTCTTACTTTTTAATAATGAGAAGAAGATATTTTCAATCTTTTATTCTAAAAGAGGCCTAGTTCTATTGTGAAGATGTTAATATTCACAATGGTTTTTGAAAAAACAAATTACTTAGCTTTCCTAGTTCCCAAATTCAACTAAATCTTATGGGAAAACAATGGGGTGTGTACCAAGGAAACAATTTAACGTGTAGGAAGGAATGATGGTAAACAAAGTCAGTGGTTTTGCTTCATTAATTTTCCAAATATGGAATCACTCCCAGCACATGTGGTGTGTGCTTTCATGGTCTTGTAATTAAGCATATATAATCCAAGATTGGTAGCTATTACAATTCCTACAAAGTTAAATGAGCAACTAATAAATATAAACATAGAACTTATGGTTCTCTTCAACATTTGAGAGTCATCAGTAGAAGGTGGTATTAGCATTGAGCTAAAAAGGCTGCTACAAGTGGAATATACATATTGTAAGGGTTATATTATGGACTTGTCAATGGAATATTGAATTTTTGGTCATTTTGTAACTATGGGAAGTTAGGATCATCCATTTGATTGTTAGGCAGAGGTTTAGTTATGAGGGTCTAGATATTTGTTTGCTCATAGATTCAACCATTTAATATTTATAACCGAGTAAAAAAAAAGGGCAACATTATGCTAAATTGAATGTTGTTTCTTTCAATTTATTTTTGCTTGTGATTTCATAGATTCGGTAGTATCTTCTCAACCTGTTGCATAACATCACGTGGAATAAATAATGTAATCTTATCAGCGCAGCTCAAGTGACACAGAACCTCCAGGCGATAAGTAGCATAGCGACTTAGGTCAGAAGCTTGAATAAGAATCGTTTTCAAGCACAGTTATGCTATCTAATATTGACTTTTTGTAGTATGCAACAAATAATGCCACACAGATTTTTATAAGAGACTCAAAATTTGGACAGAAGAATAAAAGTGGATTGGGTTATAATGGTAGTTACTATTTTGGTGCCCATAATGAAAATCATATCCAACTGAATTTCTTGAGTCTTCACTATCTACTTGTCCCACTGTGTCTTGCAATGTTTGGAAGACACGTCTAATTCCGTTGAGCACTCATCTTACAGTTCTCATATCATCAGTTTAAGCAATAAATTAACCCACTTAATAATCATATATGCTCTTTGTCCAAGTTATGATCTCTTTCATGTGATTGATCACGGGAATGTGCACTATCTTTCTTTGTTCATATTGCCGACAACACTACAGGTTTATGAGTATAGTGAATGACATCATTTCTCTAAGGAACAGAGTTTGCATTTGTAACATCTTTGATGTGTTCATGGCATACTTGAGTCATTGATGTGAATGCTTTCCTTTGCACACAAACCGTACAGTTATGGATACATAATAATTTGAAATCTGCAATCTGGAATTGACTTTACAGTCACGTAGATGACTCTCTTGACCTAGTGCTACATTGGTTAATAAAACTTGCTTATGAATGAATTGTATTACTGTAAATTATCATTTAGCATTGAAGCGTTATCTTGTGATTGAAATTCATTCCAAAGTTGTCATAATTCACTTTATATTTCCAGCGTATTGTGTGTATGATTCCCACTTGTTATATCTCAAACACACTTATCCTTTCACATTTCAATTGCTAGTAATAAAAAATTTCTTGGAGCTTGAATTTCTATGTCAGATTTTGTTGTATTTGATTTGCACTCATGCTTTTGGATAATCTAATAATTTATTTTCACACTATATCACACTTCCTTCACATCTCTTAAAAGCAAATCAATTGACTGTGTCGATCATATATGTTATCAACCTAAGCTAAGATCACACCCACACTAATGAATTGGCTAGATTGAACCTTTAGGGACATCCCACTAGGCTAAAATTATAATTCCTTAGTCTAAAACGAGGAACAAAGCTACTGAGCTGACATTGGGCAGTTTTCCTACATTTTACTGCATAAACTCGTTGATGACATTTTTCCTCCTGTCTCTTCACATGAACTGGAAGATTTCAATTCCTGGAATTACTAGAAAGTGGCACTCCCTGATATCGAGGATTGAGTTTATCTTGACAGTTAAAGCAGTAACCAAACATTTATGGACTAGGTCATCGACTAGACAAGCTCGGGTCACATTGACAGTGCAAATCAATTATTCGGAGTTTTTGCTACTATAAGAGACATTACTGCACATATATTAACATGATTTTATGGCTTCTCAATAAAAATCTCAGGTAAGTTATTTGTTTAATGTTCAAGTGTTTTACTTGAATGGTATGCCTTGATTAATTTTTACTGTTCACCAAGAACACTTCAAAGGTTGATTCCGCCATGGTTAATGTTTATGATAACCAAATAGTTGATCATTTTCCCTTATGGTTGGATTGGTTCGGCATATATCTAAACTATAATATTTTTTTGACATTGTAGCTAAATAATCAGAAATATGCTTCCTTGTTTGAGATGATTTTGGGCCCATACATTCGATTTTCATTTTCTAATTGCTTTCCCATCTGTTTTGAGAAATATCATCCTCTTCCTTTTCTCATATTTGTTGACCGTCAACTAGTAAACTGATTGTGAGTATTAAAATGGTCATATCATATATTAATAAATATCATTTTGGATGAAACCAATGCATGTAATTGGTGAAATTTGAGAGTTTGATATTGATCCATGCCAGAATTTGAACTTAGTTGACATTTTATCCTCATGAAGATGTTACATGACCTTGAATTTTTTTCTGATGTCTAACTTATCAAGTCTGATCAAATTCCCACCTTTAATGAGTTTAACTTTTCAAACTTCATACCAAGTACAAGGCTGCATAGGCTCAAAATTTTCACTTGGAAAATTTATTGAGAGATGTGTAGAGAGAGAGCAAAACCCTTCATTGTTAATGATTATATACTCCAAACCATTGTTGCAAATGTTGTTTCTGGGATCACATCGTCGAAACTTATCGAAAATATTGGAAGTTATTTGAAAGTATTGAGATGTATAAATTCAGTCTGAAAAAAAGTAATATATATATATATATATATAATATATATATATAATATATATATATATAATATATATATATATATATATATATATATTATATATATATCGGAGACATTGACAACTTGAAAATTTCTGATAAAAATGGAATATCATGAGAAATTGGAAATATTTGCAACGTTGTTCCAAACACATCAATTTTACCACGATTGGATCTTTAATTAGCTTTTATTTTCCTATTTGAACTGTATATTAAACACATTGTACATGTTACCTCTTGAAATGGTCCCATATTTGAGGAACCAACTCCACATTCATGAAAACAGCTACTTCTTCACATTCAGGAAAACAATACTAATTGACAAATGATGGATGCCTAATATAATAGGTTATATTTTATCGTATGTTTTTGCTTATGGGCCATGTCCTTCAATATACATTTAAGTTCAATCAATTGTTGGTATTAATTAGTATTAATGACTACTGGAGCTTCATTGTTGGGAACTGATTTCCAAATGACAAAAAGTATTTAACTAGATCACATTTAGCTCCCTATAACCTGTTATGCTATTATTTTCCTCATGAAATTATTTTAAAATGCCTGCAAAGTTATTGGGTGCTTGTATAACAAACTAATCTGGTGATGGAGAAAATGAGACCAAAGATAAAGCTCAAAGGTGCAGCTAAAAATAAGGTAGCAGATATTGTTGAATAAAAAAGAAGTCAAGACCAATTGAAGGGTGTGCCAGTAAATCCTAATGCAAATGCAGGTCAAGCAGAAGGTTTCTTCCTCGTACTCACTGGAGGGGCCAAATGGAAGAGGGGGGCCAAGGTTGGAGAAAGGAGAGCAAAAGAGAGGCAACGTTTTACTTTTAGCAGGGGCTCAGTAGTGCCATCTGTTGTAGGAGATGAAGAAGAATTTTCAGATCAAGATGAAAATGAGAGCAAGGAAGACATCGAATTAAATGTTAAGATGATCAATCAAAGGCAGGTCACAACAGCTAGTAATGGCTTGATTACTGAATCAGTGGAAATAAAGGATGCACAATCATTTCAACAAAAACAAGGACATTTGAAGGTCAGGGTTAAGGCATCAAAACTTCATGAAGGATCTAATACTCCTGAAAGGAAAAAAGTTAATGATAATGAAAATGCTAATTCATTAGAAGCTCTGAAGGAATGCCAGAAGCCAGATTTGAAACAACTTGAGAAGCCAAGCAATTTAATGTTGAAGGCTGCAAGATCCCTTGATCAGCCAAGCGCTCCAAGGCAAAGCAAGTCTAGCAAATCTAATGAAATGGCCAGCAGTTCGAATCAAAATGAGACAGAGAAGTTATCGATTAGCTCCGAAAATCAGGAAAAGAACATGGTAGAAGTATCATCAGGACCGCATCAAAGGCATAGAAGGCAATCTCATGCAGTTGAAAAGGGTCAAAATGACCAGTCTGGGTATGATGCAAAATAATATGAAGGATGCTTTGATGGTTGGTTGGCTTACTTGATAACTGGAAAAAGAAGTTTATTTCCTATATAGAAGAGATAAATAATGGATTGGGACATGAATGCAACTATTTTCTGGTGCATGTGTTTGATCAGGTTGTAAAGAAAATAATGAAAATGGATGCAGTAGAACCCTTCAATACTCCAGTAAATCCAGTTGCTCTTGGTATCCCAGATTGATAAAGAGCCAAAAATCAATGGGATTCCAGCAAGTTTTCGATTGACGATGACGGTGATGCTTCTACTCAGGAAGTAAATGTAAATGAAAATGTCGTTGAAGAGGTTGTAGATTTTTCTAAGAAAACGAAAAAAAGAGAGAATAACTAATGCAAATATGAAAAGAAATTCCACTTAATTCAGTTGCAAAGTGACTTCAAATATTGGGCATGGAGACAAATTTGAGCTTGTGGATGTGCACATTTTGGAGAGCAGGGTGTTTGCGTCACAGGTTGCAACAACAGTTACTGTTAAGATCAAGAGTGATGCAATTAAGAATACATAGGGCAGTGATAAAAGAAGTTCTAAATTGTTGGTAAAAAAAAATCATTAAATTAGTCTTAAATGAAATTAGTTCCACATAATTTTTATAAAAAAAATGCTTACAAGTAATTATGAGGGGTTATAATTTTTTTAGCGGAGATTTGGGTCTAGTGGATCTTGGGTCCATATTTTGAATTTGGGCTCTGATACCACATGTGAGGACCCCACTATAGGTCCTCTAACTACTACTACATTCATTCAAATAAATTTCGCTAATTTTCATAACAAGGAAAATTTCAAGTTTATAAAACATCAAAAGCATGAACATAAACTAATTTAATCTACAACATATATAATTGGTAACAATTTATCTACAACATGTATAGCTTGTAATAATTTACATAACTAAAATAAATGACTGATAATACATCTTCCAATTAGCTTAGTTGAGATGCTTGTGTGCTCCATGCTCTTCTTGACTACCCAACTGGATTTGCCTCCCAACCAACTAGGAAGTAATTACTAGTCCAGGGAACCTCCATAGGTTCAATAGCCCTCCAAGCCTAAGTTCAACTAAATGTAGTGTATCCCAGTTTAACAACACTCTCCAGATCCAAGTTTGATCTCCCTCCTCTTTCTCCACGTCCCTCCTCCAAAACAAAATCCTCCCAAACAGAACCAAGCCAAAACCAAGACTAAGGATCCGCTCTCCTCTCATCATCCTTCCCTTTTTATGCCTCTTCATCTCATCCAACTCAACCATTTATCATTAATGTCATAACTACCCCCTCACCCTTGCATTTGACTTTTCTTACCATATCTTCTCCCAAGTAAATTTGAAAGGACATTTTGGGGATAAGATATGGATATTTAATTTGGTAATTAATTAGGGAGGACCATATCTTCTCCCAAGTAAATTTGAGAGGACATTTTTGGGATAAGATATGGATATTTAATTTGGTAATTAATTGGGGAGGACCATATCTTCTCCCAAGTAAATTTGAGAGGACATTTTGGAGATAAAATATGGATATTTGATTTAGTAATTAATTGGGGAGGACCATATCTTCTTCCAAGTAAATTTGAGAGGACATTTTGGGGATATGGATATTTAAGTTGGAATAATGGAAGGAGACCATCCTATCTAAGATTAAATTTGAGAAGATAAGTTCGGAATGGAATAATAACAATAATAAATTTTATATTAGTAAGTAAAAATTACAGTTTCCCAAATGAAGGTATTTACCAATATTTCTTGATAATTATAAGTCAATATTTTCAGGTAATTTAAACACTAATAAAGTTTGCATAGTAAGATTAAGTGGGGCATTACACAAACCATGCTCCCCAAAATGCAAGGGCCCAAAAGCACAAGAAAGGGAAATTGCAATGCCCCCTCTCAAGGGGCCACACAAGCAAAAAATAAATGATACAGATAATATCTTGGAATTGTAGGGGATTGGGATTAGAACATAAAATGAAAGACAAAGTCCCTAATAAAAAAGGAGAGGCCCACAAACCCTGACCCAAGAGACAAAAATGGAATACCATGAGATCTTCTAAAGACAGTGTAATTCATGGAAAGGAAACAAAATAACATCAAACAACTCACAAGGAGCATCAGGAGGCTTGTGCATAATGTGGAATCCCCAACAATTGTATTTGTTGCACCAACCCTCAACTCTCCATTGGTTGGCGACACAATTTTGTACCTTCCCTCAAACGAGGTATGTGCAATATTTATATGCCTATTCAATTTCGATAGAAGCAGGAGTGTTGGGCTTCTCTAATGCTACTAGATGAATCCATTTAAAATACCAATTGTGTTTTGGGAGGTGATTTTAATACTGCCCTACATTGGTGGGAAAAAAGGGGGCACCCATATTAAAGACCGATTCCAAGAAAACATGGAAGATCTTATCTAGAAACTCCTTCTCCTTGACATAAAACCTATCACTCAAATATATACATGGAATAATAGAATTTTTGGGCTAGGACATATCACTGCCTGTCTAGATAGGTTTTTACTCTCAAATTCCTTCTCACTCCAATAAATCATATCTAGATCTCGCATTCTCCCTTGGAGTGGCTTGGATCATCAACCAATTGTATTGGATCTATTAGAGAACATCAACTATGGCCCACTTCCCTTTAGTTTCAACCCTCTCTTCATTCAGAAGCAAGATTTTACCAAATTATTGGCATCTACATGACAAGAGTGGATCACGGGAAGCCCCATTAATATTTGGGAGCAATGAATTGATTGGTTAAAAGAAAAAATTAAGTCTTAGTTTCATGCATCAACGACAGAAAGGTAGGAAACCATTCAATAATATGAACCAAAGATGAATCAAATATAGACTAAAATGGAAGAGGGTTTACTTACAAATGGGCTCTTCCAAAAAGAAAAGGAACCTTTGCAAAATACCATGCCCTTATGAAAGAAGAGGAAGATATGTTGCGGCTGAAATTACAAAGTGTGTGACTACAAGAAAGTGATAGAAACACAAAGTTTTTCCACAAACAGACCAAAAGTAGAAAAAGGAGAAACAACATTCATGAGATCAAGATAGGGGTAAATTTAGTTGACGACCTTTAGCAAATTAAAGAAAAGGCAGTGCACTGCTTTCAAACCCTTCCCTCACGTGGAATCTAAAAACTACATGCTCGAGCACGTTCCTAATATTATTACAATATAATCAAATCAACGGTTAACAACACCCCCCTAGAAGAAGCAATCAAGAGGGAAGTATTCTCCTTCAATATGGATAAAACATTGGGACTAGATGGTTTCTCTACTCACTCCTATTAATTATTTTGGGAAGTCATTAAGTCAGATTTATGTAGAATGGTGGGATATTCTTTAAAATAAAATTGCATGGGAGGGGGCATAAATACCTCATTACTTGCCTTGGTCCCTAAAGAATATAACCCATTTTCGTTTTCTCATTTTCGACCCATATATTTGTGCAATGTTTCTGACAAAATCATCTCAAAAATTCTAGTTGAGCGGTTCAAGAAAATTATCCCAGCTATTATTTCTGAAAATAATGTGGATTCTCCCCTCGGTGACAAATTATGGACAATATAGCTCTGGTTCAAGAAGCAATAGATTCTAGTAAGATGTGCGGGGACAAAGGAATCATAGTCAAACTAGACATGGAAAATGTATTTGACTGTGTTCAACATAGTTTCCTATACAAATTAATGACAAAATTTGGATTTGATGCAAAATTTATAAAATGGGTGAGCTTGTGCATCAGTTCTCCTTGGATATCCCCACTAGTCAATGGCATGGTGGCAGGGTTCTTTGCAGCCTCGAGAGGACTCAAACAAGGCTTCCCATTGTCACCCTTCCTATACATAATAATATCTGATAGTCTTAGCCACATGTTGGAACATGAGAGAAGGAATGCGAGTATCCAAGGAATAATATATGTAAGAGGGGTTAGAGTTACCAATCATTCACAATTTGTGGATGACATACTCCTTTTAGGTGGTGCATAAACAATCATAACCAAAAGATTCAAGGCAGTAATGGATAACTTCCTTCTAGCATCATGAGGGAAAACAATATAGTTTTGGAACAATTATGTTGTTAAGAAAAAGAAAATTAGGGAGATATTAAGATTCCAACAAATGGAATCATGGAAATAATTCAAATACTTGGATCCCAATATGCCTAAAAACTCACACAAAGCAGACATGGGAAGGGTTTCTTTCCAAAGTAAAAGATAAATTCAGTGCATGGGGAGCACAATGGTTAAATTAATTGGTAGGTCGTATATAAGGTTGTACTCTTAGCCATTCCCCTCTACCAATTCTTTTCTTTAATGTCTCTTCAAATGTATTAGATCAACTAGCCAAAGAAAGCAAGATGTTCCTTAGGAAGGGGGAAATTAAGCACAAAAAATTCACCTAATAAAATGGGCTACTATTAAGGCCCCCAAAGCATATGGAGGCTTAGGAATCAAAGATCCCATCCTAACGAACAAAGCTCTTGGAGCAAAGTTGGTGTGGAGGTTTGTGATAAAGAAAGAAGAATGGTGGAAATCAATTCTCAAAGAAAAATACCTCCTCCCTAATTGGGAAATAGTCTTCGAAAAATACAACCCACTCAAATGGGATAGAGACTTTGGTAGCTTCTTTCCAATGTTTCTCCTCTCATTACTGATTGTTGAATTTTCAAGTGCAATAGATACAAGCACTAATTTCTAAAAAATGATAATTATTGTTAACGATATAGATATTCTTTTAGCACTTCCAATTTTATTGTTAAACAATTACACTTCAGAAATTCAACCATAAATTCCCAATGATAGTAGAGATCACAATGCACAAGGATAACACAATATTTAACCTAGGAAATCTCAACAACCTATCCCTTAGGGAAATTTTTTAGTTCAACAAGAGATACATCTAATTCTACTAGTAAAATATGATGGTCAAACTTATGAACAATGTTATGGTCAACCCTGGTCAAAATTCCCTCTTTTTAAGTCAATATTTTTTCCAACAAACCCAACCCTATCTACTCTTCCTATGCCGAAATTTGGCCTCCAAAAAACTTCCTAGAAACTCAGCCCTACTACTCATAAAGTTTGGATCTGCTACCCAGAATATATTATCCAAAAGTTAGACCTATTGCCAGAATATGCCCAAAAACACGCATGCACAAAACTGCAAGAGAGAGAACCACACGTGTAAAGTCAAGGAGAGATAGAAAATATACTTGAGATGTCTTCATCCTTATTCTTCTTTTCCTTTTCATGGATTCTCAAAAGATGTCTTGTCTTGTGAGAGATCGAATTGTGCTTGAAGAAGGAGGTTGAGTGCCTTATATATAGTGTGTGAGTTGGCTGAATGTATGTCTCTTCATTATGGCTGACTTAACAAGTTTGGAGCCAAAAATTCAAATTCAAAATCAAAAATTTTCTCTATTGAAACTGTCATGAAGAACATTTCTTATATTAATTATTTCAAGGACTAAGATAAAAAGACATGAAGAACATGTCTTCTATTTTTTATTATATATATTTCAAGGACTAAAATATTAATTATGAAGATCGACCATAGCTACAAAATTCAATAGTAATGAACTCTATTGGATCCCATGCAATGGTATAAAAATCAACTTCTGGAAGGATCATATCATGGATAATATTCCCATGGGAAGAATAGAGGAATTGCAACCAATAAAAAAATTCTTGAAGCTTGAAAGAAATATGAATTGGAAGACATTTCAATCTGGGATAACGAAGAACACTGGGTGGGATGGAATATTCAAGATATACCATCTAAACTCACATATCTGGATGCACTCCTCAAGAATAATCTTGCAGGTTGTGCTCATTAGCACCAATAAGAAGATGATCGAGTGGGATGGAAAGCTTCAGCATATATGATCAAAGTTGGCTATGAAAATATGTTGTTATCAGATCAATTACCCCCAAAATCAAGTTTATGGAAAAAACTATGGTAAGCTAATGCAATTCCAAAAACCAATACCTTTTGTTGGCTATTGGAACACAAGAAAATACTAACCTCTAAAAACCTCAGGAAGCAAGGAATCCAAGGACCCTCGTGATGCCCAATGTGTAGGAAAGATGAATAAATTATCCCACACCTTTTGTGTTGGTGCCAACATATCAAGCATGTTTGGGTGAAAGCATTGTCCCTAATATATAACCGTGTTCATTGGCCCAATGACATCTTAGCTTTGTTTGCATCCTAGTCCAAATCTTACACTATTTTTTTCTCTAGCAAGCCTCGATTCAAACCATTTTAGGACGCCATCCTAAAATTTCTTTGTTGGCTCATATGGCTTTCTAGAAATTATGGTACATTTAAATATTATAATTAGTCTACAAATTCAATAGCCATGAATGCGCTAATGATGTGTGCAAAATTTAGAGGACAAAAGTTCAACAAGTCAGAACAAGATAGAGATTCATCAGAACGAGAATGGCTTGTCAAATTGGTGATATTAGGGAATGGAATTACAAATTCTCCTAGAAAGAAAACAAAGACAAAAAAAGTTGGAAATTAAGACTCTTTGATCAATCCCTTCAAGAATGGAAGAAACACCAAGATAACGGATTCCTCCAATTTGATGGAGTTTCCAAAAAAATTCAAGGGTGGTAGGAGGGGGAGGGTTATTATACTAGCCCCGAAGAAAAAAACATCAAAAAGTATGGTTGGGGGTTAGGCCATAATACAAATAATCAAGCAGAATTGTATGGATTACTACAAGCAAGAACTATAGCCAAAAGCTTACAGGTCACTGGCATCAAAATATTATGGGATTTTCTTATAATCATCCAACACTTATATAAAGGAACCTGGCTTAAGGGTAAACATCTAGAAAATTTAATGGAAAGTGTAAGTAGGATTTTGAAAGACATCCTGAGGAAACAATACTTCCACGTCCTCAGAAGCAGAAAAATTGAAGTTGATCAATGCACCAATAAATCTTGTCAACTCCAAGTTGGACAATTAGATTTGAATGGAGAGCTAAGATGGTGGACTCTGCCGTAATTATAATGAATTATTCAATGCTAATGAAAGAGACTATAGACCATATCATCACATATAAAAATTCTTATGAAAGCACCCTTACATTTAAATAGAAAGGGTGGAAGAAATTTTGTGCCATGAGCATGATAGTTCAAAAAGGAGGAGGGATGGTTGTTGTAGCCACCCAAGCTCATTGGATGCATGCAAAAATCCTCCTATATCAACCTCACTGGAATCACACGGTGTACAAGACACATAGTAATCAAATTTCAAACCTCACACACATGATGTTAATCACAACTCAGATGCATGCATTAATGAATAAGTATGGACAACCCTGGCGAGGTGCATGTGGGATAAGGACGAAATTTTGTATGTTGATGAACCCTGTTAGCAGTCTGCAATTTCCCTAGGATGAGGAGATAAATTTAGAGGTAGCCACAAAACCACTTGTATGCTAGAATCTGGCCCTTCTAAATTTAGAGAGGGCTCTCTCTGTCAAGATGTTTAGCTACTCTGGTCTTAGGTTAGGTGTAGTTCTCAATAAGGTCTAATTTTTAAAGGTTTGTTGGTAAGAACGGAGACAAGTCCGCATGGAGTCATGTCAAATTTATTGTTTGTCCAGTGATAGGATGAAAAGACAAAAGGGTCTTCTGCAAGGGAAAGGTAGGTAGTCTTGGTGATGAAATCAAGTTAAATCATTGTAGGAGGGTGAGTGTGATAAAAGTGGAAACAACACATAGAGAATCAAAATTGTAGAAGAATTCTAAATGTTTATTTAAGAAGAAAACATAGATTACCTGGAAAACTAAAACATAACAACTTTTAGATGAATTCTGAGATAAAATTCTGGTTCATCCAAGCATGAAGACATACATTGAAGAGATGAAAATAACGTAAGAAAACTTACAACATGAAAGAAACACAACACCATCAAGATCTGACACAGGAATCCCTGCAAATCTCCTTTTGTCTTTCATTCATTAGCAAAAAATTCAAAAAAAGCTACAACATACATTGAATCCTTTCCTCTCCAACCTAACCAACCATTTTTCCATTACATGAAAATCATAAAATAAATTTAAATGAGTCAATTCTCACCTCTAGGGGTTGAATTCCTCATTAGGAATATTGTTTCTAACTTCAACAACAAAAATAGAGTAGACTGCTAAAGACTATGGATTGCATAACTAGATCGTGTTAAAGCATTTTACATTAATTCATTAGCTCAAAATCGAGATTATGAGTCACTGACTATTTTATTACAATTTATACAACCATAAAAAAACAAAATACATCAAATTTTGAGCAGGTAAACTCGCTCAAAAAGAAGCATGTCTGGAACTCCTAAAACTCTAGAAACGCAATGCAAAAGTGCAATGCTTGATGGTTGAGGTGTTTTCGGTCGGTTATTGAACTGATTGATGGATCCAACACTTGCAAATGAACCTACATATGGATACTTTCCCCTTTGGAATTCTTCCCTTACCGTACCAAAACTCAAAATTTAGCAAACTCTTATGTAGCCAAGAACGCAGCACCAGTTTTAGAAGTGCAAAGCCATCCCTTTCATAGTTTGAGTGATCAGTGATGTCTGTAGACAAGATGCACACATTGATGATGATGTTGACATTGCAATGAACATATTACAAACCCCCCTAAAATCCTTTCTCCATCAAAATACCAAAAAGTCGACTCCACACCCAAAAACCCTAACACTAGGTAGGGCACCAAATGCGTAAAGTTGTTTCTTCAAAAATGTCTTCAGAGTTCTGACTAAATGTAAATGCTAGAGGAATTTTGTGCAAAAAATATCAACTAGAACCTCAACCCATAAATATGCATACTTTAGGTAAGAGTCAAAAAACAAAATTGTGTTACTTTATCCCTTCCATCATTCAAATCTTGGCTGCCTTAGCTAATAGGTCTAACTTGCCTTTGTCTTTCTCCTGCAACTCCCTTAGCTGTTGTTCAATGGATCTTAATTATTTCATCGTAGATAGATTTTTCCTGCATACATTCTTCATTTGCCTGTGAAGTGGAAGGGATCTGCTCAAAATGTATTTGGCATCATCCATGGCTAGTTGATAGATGTCCATAAGATCACTCCATTTCTTCCACATCCTTTCATTCTGTTGCTTGAGTTCATAGATCTCTTTGTCAGCCTCCTCTAGTTTCCTTCTCAACTTGTTAAAAGTGTGCTTCCCCTCATCTACCTCTATCTTCTCCTCTTAGATTTGTAGCTTCCTAGATGAGGATCTAGTAATCCTATCTGCTAGAACTTTTTCTTTCTTAACATGTTCTTTGATTACCTTCTCTTTGCCCTTGGATTTAATAGAAGTTTGTGTAGCTTTAACCATTGGCACATCTTCACTAGGCTGAGTTGACTAATAGCCTTCTTTAGTCACCTATTTTCCCACTGTAATTGTGCAACCATGAAATGGGCCTTCTTCAATTGTTCTTGCAATTATGCATCTCCCTGACTTTATCATCAACCACTTCATCCTATAGTATGGTCTGCATGGTCTCAAATGTCTGCTTCAAGGGAAATTTTTTGGCAGCAAACCTAGTGAGAGGTTTCTTAGGGGAAGCCACCATCTCTAGAGAAAATTGTAGCTTCTTACCTCTCTTATGTCCTATATATTGTAATGTGGCTGAGGGCTTCTTCATTAAGCTTCCAGCTGGTGATTGAATGTCTTTTACCACTACTGAGGGTGTTTCTTTCTTGCTCAAGGGACTAGTTGGCACATCATCCACTAGTTTTGAAGAATCAACAAATGTCTGCCATGATTGTTTCCTTTTATTTATCTCCTCTAAAACCAACAACTTAGTTAAGGAAAAGTGGAATATGATAGGCTCCAATTGACTTTGTTTCCTTGAACTTTTTTGACCATCTTACTGAGACTTCTAAATAGGTAAAAGGGAAATTTTAAGGAGCTCTTTCCAGTGAAATGCATAAGGAGTCTAAAATGGTATTGATAAATTGTCCCAAACCTTCCCTCACATGTGAAATACCTTTGAATAGCTTGTAAAAGATTGTTGTGACTTTCCAATAAATACTCCTCAAGCACAATGGATCCATACTCCTTGTCTCTGTACTTAGGCTTCAAAAAATATTTGTAATGGGCAATATCAAGGGGCATGGCCTTGAACCATTTCTCTCCCTGGAGGGGAATCTCTGTTGCGGCTACTATTGTGAGCCTTGTAACTAGAAAAGTGAGTGCTCCAACCTTAAAATCCAATCCATTGAAGTTCTTGGAAAACTTCGTAGTCAATTGTACATTGTACCCTTGAATCTTTTCACAAAATCTCATACCCGCCTGCTCAAAATCCATTCTAATAGCTAGATTTGCATTGATATATGAGAGATATTGTGGTTCAAAATTGTTAAGTTATGGTATGTTCTATGCTTATAACAATTTACTTCTTCTCCTTATTATATTCCACAGATTAGCAATCACATGTACATAAAGTAAAGTGTAGATAGAACATTAAATGATCGACAGAAAACAAGCCAAGACAAGAGACACAAGATG
>APFE030604014.1:109060-125052 GCA_000404065.3 Pinus taeda
ATTCAGCAGAGAGAAATAGTACAATAAATCTGATTCATATCAGCAGTAGCAAACCCTAGATCAGCAGCATCAGCATTAGCGGCTTCATTATCAAACTAGGGCAGATGATATCTCACAAACCGTTCGTCGAATTGACTTCATTCCACCACCAAAAGTTGCGGTTTTCAGAGGAGATCTAGATGGACCTACAATGCAGTTCCAAAGAGGAGATTTAATGGTCAACGCTGGTCAAACTTTGGATCTACATTTGCAGCTTCAGGTTCAACAGCTTCCAACTTTAGATGTGTGAGAGAGAGACCCTTTTCTGCGCAGTAGAGAAGAGACTCATTTCTGCACAGTAGAGAGAGAGAGAGATGTGATGAGATGAGTGAGTCCAAATGAGGAAAAATCCTCTTATATTTATACACAACGTTGGTGTTTGAATAGATGCAATTGTTGGGCTTCTGAGCCTACATGAGTTGTAGGTCGGCTTGATTATAATTCCATAATCAAAATAAATTCATATCTCCATGAATACTTATCGGAATCGGATGATCTTTATATCAATCCTACACCTCTCGGCGAGAGGAATCTAATAAAAATATTATCAGCCATGAATAAGATGACCCACATGAAGTTTTGCCCTAGTTTCCAATTTTAACACTCCCTCTCAACTAGGGAGAACTTCATCTGTAATTTGTCTATTGGTCGTTACTATTCATCCATCAAATGAACTGCCTTGTACAGCATGTCCCCTACCCTGCTCTACTCTATTTTTCCTATTCTGCTTTGTCTTGTTTTGCCATGTACTGATCTGTATTGTTTTGCTCTGTTCTGCTCTGCTCTTGCATTGCTTTGTTCTACTCTGCTTTTGTCTGAATTATGAAGAAGAAGAAATGATCGAGGATGTATCATACTAACTCAAAGTCAGTCTCAGAGTATGTACCATTGGTCCCAGACCAGTCTCAAACAACTCAAAATTAGCATCATAGTGAGTACAACTCCGCTAGTCCTAGACCAGTATCATCCTCCACTAACTCAAAGTCAGTCTCAGAGTGCGTACCACTAGTCACAGACCAGTCTCAGCCGACCCGAAGCCAGCTTCATAGTAAGTACCACTCCTACCACTGGTTCCAGACCAGTATCGCAGTCTCAGAGAGTGTACCACTGGTCCTAGACCAGTCTCAACTGACCCAAACTCAGCGTCATAGTATGTACCACTCTCACTGGTCCCAGACCAGTCTCAACTGACCCAAAGTCAGCGTCATAGTATGGTACAACTCCTACCACTGGTCCCAGACCAGTACCATTGATCCCAGATCAATGGAGGTCATCCTAGTGTGGGGAGTACGGTAGATACAACGATGCGTCTATCGGTACTACTATGGTCCCTAACTTCATTTCCCTGCTCATTGATCAGATGAAAGGTACTTCCCATGAGTCCTAGACTGCATGGGTAGGATGCCTCGACAGGAAAACTAATCAATCATGTCCTCACAGGAGAACACATCAATCCTGCTACAATTGCCATGGAGAACACATCAATCCAGGTTACCATGGAGAACACATCAATCCAGGCCTCACAGGAGAACACATCAATCCTGCTACAATCACCATGGAGAACACATCAATCCAGGCCTCACAGGAGAACTAATCATCCTGCTACATAGGAGAGCGAATCATCCTATTCCACAAAAGAGTGAATCATCTTGTCCCACAAGAGAGTGAATCATCTTGTTCCAGTGCGCACCACCAGGGGAGGGTGAGTCACCCTGTGGTCATATGTTGCTCCAGCAAGAACCGCAAGACCTCAGAGCTCCTAGAGCTCAATGTATGCAACATGAAGGACCCTTGTATAAGGGTTTCTTGACGACTGCAAATCATTTGGGAAAATCATAGATTAGATCTTTCCTCAGGGCTTTGACAAGGTGTATCGACCTGCACATCATCGTAATGCGATGGAGCCTCCTTGCTCATCGACTTACCATATCCCAGATGATGTTTATCTGCTGGAGCAATCGACAAATACAGGATTCCTCAATAATCGAATCCCACCTCTGGTTGTTACAGAGAATCACAGTGGTATGTGTTCAAACAGCTCACTGAAGAGCTTCCCCAACCAGGTAGCTTCATACGAGATCATACTCGTAGATATGTATCCGGTCTCAGTGGTGCTTATGGCAACCGACTTCTGCTTCCTGCTCATCCATTATATCGAGGCAGAATCCAAAGATAAACAGTACTAAAAAGTGCTTCAGTGATCCTCGACACTACCTGCCTAATCAACATTCGAAAATCATGCAGTTTCATATTTCCGGCCGCGTATCTCAATCCATGAGAGATTGTGTCCTGAAGGTAACTCAGAAGATTCTTGGCACCAATCTAGTGATGCTCGACCAAATATGAGCTCACAATGCTAACTGCAAAACATATGTTTGGACGAAGATTCACCAAGAAAATCAACATGAATGAGTTTTTTTTAATTGAAACTTAGAGGCATTTCCCAAATCTGGTCCAACATCACTACCATATAACTTCTGAAAGTTAAGATCCTCGAGGTAGTCACAGGCTTGTAGTCCACCATACCAAATCTTTTCAGAATCTTCACCACATATTTTCCTTGAGATAGGAAAATTTCCGTTGGCTTCTGCCACAGTTCAAGTCCTTGGTTCTTCATTTCAAATTTAGAAGCCAACTCCCTCTTACATTTGTGAATGAGAGAGTATGCACCTGTTAGAAAGAGGTCATACACATACAAAACCAGTATGAGAGGCTTGCCATCTTCAACCTTAAAGTAAAAGTTAGGATCAGCTTCACTCCTAGTGAATCCCAGCTTCATCAAGTAGCTATCAATCCTCTCATACCATGCTCGGGGTGCTTGCTTCAGCCCATCGAGAGCCTTCTTCAACCTGCATAAATGAGATTTTCAATCATAAATCTCAAATCCTTCGTGTTGCTCCACATAGACCTCTTCTTTGATCGAACCGTGCAAGAATGCAGTCTTGACATCCATCTGATGTAGGTTCCATCCTTGTGAAGCCACAAGGGCTATGATCAAGCGGATGGTCGTATATTTGGCAATAGGTGCAATATCACATCATAGTATATACCTTCCTTCTAGAAGAAACCACGACCAACAAAACGAGCCTTATACTATTCCATACTTCCATTTGCTGCAACTTTATCTTGTAAAGCCATTTTGAAGTAACAATTGTCTTGTCTTGGGGTCTGGGAACTACTTCCCATACATCATTCTCCATAATGGTCATAGCATCCTTCCATACTTGATGCTGGACGACATCTGAGAATGATGAAGGCTCATTTTGTATGATCATGCTCATGATGGTTAGTAAGATACCTGTTAGGTTTCTTACATTCACGGAAGGTTCCTCGAGGTGCAGCATGTCTTTCAGCATCATCAAGTATCCCCCTAAGCCATGAAGGCCTCTTCTTGGAAGAGGAAGGCTCAGGTGGAGGATCCATCGGTTCTTCCACATTAGGCATTGTTACATCATCTACCCATAGAGACAGCGTCCACAAGCGTACGGTGCCACACCATTCTACTCTAGAGTATGTGGTGTAGTAGTCTCCCTCTTAATGCCAACCTCAGGTATGCCTGAGTGAACCAACTATAATATATCGGAGGTCTTGCTTAGGCTTAAGGGGAATGGTCCCCTTTTGAGCTTTCCCTTGGCACATCCCAAACATACACCTTCATTTTCTACTCAGAATTTGGGCATCCCTGTTACCATATGTCTTACATTGGGTAGATCTTTGTAATGAAGGTGGGCAAACCTCCAATGCCAAAGTTCGGACTGAAGAGATGTTTCATAAGACATGACAACTACCTGACTTTCATCGACCTGATATAATGAATCAACACGAAACCCTAAAGTAAAGGCATCTTTAACATTATTTTTCGATACACGTACCTTGCCATCCTGAAGGTTACCTTGTAGCCTTTGTCTTCCATTGCCAAGATGGATACCAGTTTCTTTCGAAGGTCAGGTGCATTTAATACATCCTGGAATTTCTAGCCTTCTTGAATGGTTGTCCTCTTCCTTGATTTCCAGCATTCCTTTTACCTTTGCTATTGATTTTCCATCCCTGATTACCATGAGAGGGATTTTGATCATCGTCACGGTGAGAGTCCTTTCTATCAGGGCATTCCCTTGCATAGTGACCTGCTTTATTGCAAATGTAACATCGTCCTTTTCTTCCACCCTTAGGTCTAGCCTTTCTTTTCGATTTAGACTCAGAATTATTTATTTTCTTAGCATGAGAAGAAAAGGCAGTAGGAGGACCTTTAGGCATGGGCATGTCTTGCTCTTCTACCCTTGTTTCTTCTTGAATGCATCTAGCCATCAATTCCTTGAAACTAGGAATTACATGATTGTTCAGAAGAGTAGTCCTGAACACGTACCATTCGGATGGTAATCTTCCAAGAGTCATGAGTGCCATTTCTCTGTCAATAATAGTCTCCCCAATAGATAGGAGATCCTTCTTGATCTCGGTGATTCTTAAGAAGTATGCTTGCATACTCTTATCTTTACCCTTCTTAATTTCCTCGGCTTATTTCTAAGAAACAAAACTTGATTTGCATCATTAACTTTAAATAAACTCACCAGTCTATCGTAGATATCCTTGGAGGTGTCCAGTTTAGAGATGTAGGCCACCAAATGCTTGTCAATAGAGTCCCGAATGATCTTCTTTGTTTTGACTTCTCCATTTTTCCATTTGTTCCAGGCAGCAGCGGATGCATTTGATGGAGGCTCAACAATATTGCCTCTTACATGGTCCAACACTACTTGATTTTCTAGGGTTAGATCGATAGACATCTTCCATCTGTGATAGTCAGTTTTCTCACGGAGCTTGTCTTCGGCAGGAAAGAGTGTTGAGGACCCCATAGTTCTTTTAAGATAGCCTTGCCAATCTTCTCTTCAGTGATTGCTCTTGCTCTTGCTCGGGCTTTGTCTTCACCTCAGCTCTGATACCATGTTAGGTTATGGTATGTTCCATGCTTATAACAGTTTACTTCTTTTTCTTATTATATTCCACAGATTAGCAATCACATGTACATAAAGGAAAGTGCAGATAGAACATTAAACGATCGACAGAAAACAATCCAAGACAAGAGACACAAGATGTGGCGGCTAGCCAGGGACAAACCCCACAATGTGTGGGGAAACCCTTTGATCAAATCTTCTTTTATCTTTAATAATTCAACATAGAGAAATAGTACAATAAATCTGATTTATATCAGCAGTAGCAAACCCTAGATCAGCAGCATCAGCATTAGCGACTTCATCATCAAACTAGGGCAAACGATATCTCACAAACCGACTGTTGGATCGGCTTGATTCCACCACCAAAAGTTGCGGCTTCCAGAGGAGGTTCAAATGAACCTACAGCGCAGTTTAGATGAGGAGATCTTTTGGTCCACGCAGGTCAAACTTCACTTTTGCAGTTGCAGCTTCAGTTTCAGCAACTTCCTTCAAACTAGGGCAGTCGATATCTTGCAAACCGTTCATCAGATTGACTTGATTCCACCACCAAAAGTTGCGGCTTCCAGAGGAGGTTTAGATGAACCTACAACACAATTCAGATGAGGAGATTTTCTGGTCCACGCAAGTCAAACTTCACTTCTGCAGTTGCAGCGTCAATTTCAGAAGCTTCCTTCAAACTAGGGCAGTCGATATCTTGCAAACCATTCGTTGGATTGACTTGATTCCACCACCAAAAGTTGCGGCTTTCAGAGGAGGTTCAGATGAACCTACAGCTTAGTGTAGATGAGGAGATCTTCTAGTCCACGCAGGTCAAACTTTACTTCTACAGTTGCAGCTTCAATTTCAGCAGCTTCCAGCTTCACATGTGTGAGGGAGAGACCCTTTTCTGCGCAGTAGAGAAGAGACTCTTTTCTGCGCAGTAGAGAGAGAGAGATGTGATGAGATGAGTGAGTCCAAATGAGGAAAAGTCCTCCTATATTTATACACAATGTTGACGTTTGAATGGATGCAACTGTTGGTCTTCTGAGTCTACATGAGTTGTAGGTCGGCTTGATAATAATTCCATAATCAAAATAAATTCATATTTCCATGAATACTTATCGGTATCGGATGATCTTTATATAAATCCTACACCTCTCAACGAGAGGAATCTAATAAAAATATTATCAGCCATGAATAAGATGACCCACATGAAGTTTGGCCCTAGTTGCCAATTTTAACATAATGAGATCCAAGATTTCTTTTGACCGTGAAGCACTGCTTCGAAATGGTCTCTTGGTATTCTTACCCAATGCACATCCCTTACATACTCCTTCATGGTCTTCCTTTAATTAAGGTATTCCATCTACTATGGAACTTAGAGTTGGGAGGATCTTGAAATGAAGATGACCAAATCTTCTATGCCATAGTTCACATGGGCTAATTTCAATGTGAACCAAGGCTTGAGCTAGAGGAGATATCAGCGTGTAAAGTCTTCCTTCTTGAATACCAATCACTACAGCATTTTCTATGCTGGAGTTTTACTCCATACAACAACTTTTCCATCAATTAAAGCTACTCTATCACCTTTGTCCTCTAGACTTGAAATGGAAAGTAAGTTCTTATGCAAACCTGGAACAAATAGGATGTTGTTGAGATGAATGTTTCTTCCATTCTCCAGCTCTATAGAGGTTGATCCAATGCCTCTCAAGGGATAGCTTTTGTTATCTCTAAGTTCCACTGAATAAGAAGATTTTCCCTTTGATAAGGTCTTCAATTGTTTGTGATGACCTGTCATGTGCCTAGATGCACCACTATCAATTACCCAAAAGTTGTTGTCTTGGAATGTGCCAGTGAGTGTTGAGAAGAGATCTTCATCTTTTTCTCCGCTCACTTCCTTCTTTGAAGAGAATAAGAGACTCCATGCTTCCTTAATGTTTTGAGATAGATTGCTACCTTTGAACACTTATTGATGAATTTCTTCAATGCATTGGACATCTTCATGATGCCCTTAGCCAACCTTACCTCTAATAACATGTTGAGAATTCAATAGGGAAATGATTATGATTAATTCTCTTTACTTGATAATTGCTTGTGGTTCCTTTTCACTTATTAACTTTGTTCCTTAGTATTATGTGTGAAGCATCAAATAGCTATCAAAAACAAAAGTGAAATGACATAGTATATAGGCTGCAAGCCAAAGCAAAACCTCTTCTCTTGAGAGGAAAACCATAAATCTCTTCTCTTCCTTGTAGATTCTTCAATCAATGAATTCCATGACCTTAAGACTGTGACCAATACCCTCCAAGACCAAGACCAACCTCTCTGAGTTATGTGCCAACTTTGATCTAGTCAAACCTAGTCAAATCTCTTCCAGTAGCACCTACTCGACCTTCTACTGCAAGATTTTCAGCCTCCTATTGCAGATCTGAAATTTCAGCTCCCAACAACTGTTCTTGCCACACATGGGAACTTTGATCTTCTTCTAGAGCCCTCCTCTGACCTTTGCTTTCCTTTCCCTGACTTATAGAGCTTGAGAGAGACCCTTGGTGACCTTCACTTGACCTCTTTGCCTCCTTTTCTCCAAGATCGAACTTGTAGAAGGATGCCCTAGGTCGGCTGAAGAAACCCTAGTCCTCTCTAGCACGTGTGAGAGAAAGATAGCCCAAACATAAAACTTCTTTGTCCTTCTTCTCCTTTGTTGCCTCTTCCTTCTTCCTTCGCTAGAATGAGAGATAAGTGAGTGTCTTCAAGGAGGATGGGTCCTCATCTATATATAGGCTTCTTCATGTTGAGGAAGTGTAACTAGGTTCGGTCTTCATAAATGTAAATTTAACTTTTGTATTTATTCAAAAAAAGAGAAATTATTTTTATGATATTTGTCAATGAGTTTCTTTCTCATTGAATTAGGTCAAGCACATATTTAAAGTACTTCTAGGAAGTCAAGAGTCAATGTATTTATGTAAGACCCTTTGAGGGCATGTTACACTATGTATAAAGTTAAAGAAATACCTCCAAGACAAGTGCAAGTCCTCTCCATGCAGCAACATCCTCCACAAGAAGCTAAATGAAGAAAAGAATGAAGATATGGTCAAGTCAGCCTAAAGACAAAATGTCGGCCTAATGTCGGCCTAGAGGACAAACAATTATCTATATATAGAGGTTGTCCACTCGCTCATAAAGGATATAACGCAAGCTTTGAAATCAACGAAGAAATAAGCCGAGAAAAGGAAGGTGAAGCAACTCTAAAGGGTCTCCAAAAGTGCAGTGAAGGAAGGAGGAAATTCAGCAAAGGTAGGTGATTGTTTCTAGGGCTAGAAACAGTCACACGTGCGAAGAGAAGAAGGGCAGATTGCGGATATAACAGCAGTAACATTTCAGTGCAAGATTCGTTGGTGTTTGGGTTGGATATTAGGCCTATAAAGCCTCCTAAGACAAGCGAAGAAGTCTCTCTCTCTAGCGAAGGTGAAAGGACCCTAATTCACTAAGGGTACCCTCCACACATGGGAAAACTAGGGCAGCAGTACAGTCATACACCCATATCTCAAGAAGGATCTCGTTTGAAGAAGTCTACTTGAGCAAAGGATAGAAGAGGAACATCTGATCTAGCAGGCTCACTCAAGGAAGGTCTATCTCTAGACAAGAAACAAAGAAGGAGGACGAAGTGCTAGGGAGCAAAGTGTCGGAAGGAGGAAGTCTATGTGCCGAGGAACAAAGTGCAGAAAAAGAGGAGAGGACTTGACTTGTGCTTGGAGGACATCCTAGTCAAGGGTCTAGGGTTTGGCAGTGATCAATAAGAAGCTTCAATAAGAGAAACTTACGAAAGGGTTTTCCTCTATAAGAGAGAGAGGTTTTGGCCCTCGCAGAGAGCCAACATTTGTGTTATTCCCTTTATGCTTTTGGTAGCAATTCGATGAAACACACACACTAATAAGAAGAAGAAGATGAAGCTAAGACACTTGTAAAAGTGCTTCACAAATTGTTATCAAGTAACGAAGAATCCTAACAAACACCAGTGCCCTAGATTCAACATGGTATCGTAGCTAAGGTGACACATCAAGGAAAGGGCAACTCAAGGATACTTATCAAGGAAAGACATCTACAAGGTTGAAGCATCAAGCCAAATCTACTCAAGGAAAAGAAGGCCTATCACCTATTATTCATCAAGGAAGACTACATAGCAAGAAGAAGAGCCTTACATAAAGGCACCCATAAAGAAGTGCAGATCGAAGCAGGACCTACATCAAGCAACAAGTCATCAAGAAAATCTCATAATCAAGCAAGTCCACTTGGAGAAGGCAACTAGAAGAACATCAAGATCCTAGGAAGGCAAGCCATCAATGTTAGTTTTTGGTAGCATCAGAAGTGCTCTAGCCTTGAAAACTGGTGGAAAGGCTAACGCACATGAGTTCTAAAGAACCCAAAAACCATTTGGTTAAATTCCACCTGGATTGTATTTTATTAAAATAATTAATATTTTTAATGGAGTTCCTAAGTCTAAACTTAAGGAAATTACAATATTAATGGGTATTAATCAAAATATGGGTGAGAATGATCTAGAAGACGAATCAAGTCATGTTTTAATCTGAGCCGTTGATTAAAGACTTAATCTCATCCGTTGAAGACTCAACAAGAAAAGTATAAAATGGAGGCTTGGGGTTCATTTGGAAACACACAGACACAGATTGAAGAAATCGATTTTCTGAGATGAGAAGTTCTCAAGAGGAAAATAGATTGGGGAGACCTTGCAGCAAAGGGGCAGAGAGAATCTAGGAGGACTTTCCGGAAAATACAAAACAGAGAGGCGAACAGAGATTGCAGAGAGGCAGCGCAATAGCCGGGAGAGCTGACGCAGAATCCAAAACTGTTAGAATAGCTAAAACTGTCGGGAACTGTCAGAACTGTTGGGAACTTTCGAAACAGCTGGGAAAGCTGATGCAGAGGCAACACAGTAGCAAGGAGAGTTGGCGCAAAAACACTGCCTATCACACAGAATCTAGAACTGTCGGAATAACTAAAACTTTCGGGAACTGTCGGAACTGTCGAGAAATGTCAGGAGAGCTGACGCAAAGGGCAGAGAAGATGACGTATGGATGATGTAGAACCAGCGTAGAAATAGCCGGGGTTAGCCAATGTTGTGCTAAATTAGCCAGAATTCCGCCGAGTGAAGTGAGGTAAAACTCACTCAGATTTTTCGTTAGTATTTTCTCTGTAAAGGATTGTTAGATGAGCATCCTAGATTTGTATTCAGATATTTCTCCTGCATAATAATAAACCCTCAGAGTTGTTGCACCGGTTTTCCCGCATTGAGTTTTTCGAGGGCTATTGTGTCCAAAAACAAGCGTGTCCTATGTATCTTGTTCTTTGCTCTATTTTATGTTTCATGAGATCAAATATTTAATAAGTGTAGGTTGCAGAAGTAATTTGCTTCAGTATTCATAAGAATAACTTGGTTAATGTATCTTAAAAATCAAGTAGGTGAAGTAGATTCAAATTTACTGCAGTAAGGGTTCCTTCGAGTCTAGGAATTTTCACATGGTATCAGAGGGGAATTGATTTTAAAACAGGAAGAGCAAATCTAGTGCTAAGTAGTGAGGCCGAAAGTTGCACTTGGTAGTAATTCGAATCCCCTTGAAGGTATTGTGCAGTGCTTTCCGGGAAGCAGATTCGATGAAATCTCTCTTTGAGTGAGACGACAAAGAGGCACGATTTCCAATTCGTGAGTTTGCAGAGGCAAAGAGAGTGACGCAAAGCCTCAGCGCAGTGCTTGGAGGGCGCAGTTTCTGTCGAGGTAGAAATCCGCCAGAAAAGAACAAAGACACATAGAAGAGGAGTTTCTCCTCATAGAACTTTACCCCAGAAAGTTTGAATTTCTCACTTGTTGAGTAGTGCTAAGCAGTGACTAGAGGAGTCAGTTCAACAGTTGGGTGAGATGGCATCGCATATGCTCAAAGATCAGGACATGTTGGAAGGTGCTTCCAACTATGTCATACGGAAGACCGGAATCTTAGTTTTTCTGGAGGAATATGATCTCGAGGCCTACGTCAATAGTGTTGTAGCTATTCCTGCTGACAACGATCAAAAGAAGAAGTACAAGGCCGAGCAGGGGAAAGCAAAGAGGCTCATTCTCGATGGAGTTCAAGAGCATGCGGTCTCACACTTGCAAGACAAGGATATAGCCCAAGAGATGTGGGAAGCCTTGTCTTCTCTATATGAAGGCTCTTCCGAACAGCGGAAAATGTATTTGGAGCAGAAGTTGCAGCGGACTTTGATGCAAAAAGGAGAAGGGGTGAACCTCTATCTTCAGCATCTTCAGGACACTAGAGACCATCATGCTGCAGTGCAGCCCACTCCTCAGCCAACCGCAATGGTGAGGATAGCCCTGAATGGAGTCTCAGATGAATGGCAAGCTTTTGACCAAAGCATATTGGGCAAGTAAAAACTACCTTCATGGGAGGAGATGTGGACGGCTCTTCAACGGGAGGAGTTATGTAGGGACCTAGTGAAGGTCAACCTCAGTGGCAACAGTGGGAGTGGCACAAAGACAAAGGAGAAGGAGGAGAACACAACTCTGGAATCGAAGGGACAAGAGAAGTCGAAGTGAAAGTACATTTCGAAGGTGAAATGTTTCAGTTGTGGCGAGTTGGACCACTATGCATCCCAGTGTCCTTTGAAGAAAAAGGACAAGGATGAGAAACATGATCCTAAGGCTACTTAAGCAAAGATTGATGAGGAGGAGTTTGCCATGAGTGCCCACACATCTCGAAGAGGGAGATGGGGCGATATTGAGTTGTAGTCGAGAGGATTACATGTGGGCAAGATCCTTGAGGAGTCCACCTCTTGGATCAATTCCTTGCTACGGGAGCCCAAGATTTAGTAGTACCGAGATGGACTTAGTGTCAGATGATGCAGTGGAGTGTTTGGAGGACAGATGCAATAGCTAAGGACCAGAGACTAATTAGAGCAAAGCAAGGTTGGCAGTGGTGCAGATGGCACAGTGCAGGATTCAGCAGCAATGCAAAAGATTCAAAGGGTCAGAATTAGCAGCAGTAAGATTCCAACATTCATTGTATTATGTTGAACAAAGTTAAGTTCCGCTAATTTTGGATGTTTTTTAGTTGCTTCTCTCAGCAACTGAGTTGCAGTACAGATGCAATGTTAGCAATGGCAATGCTAGCAGCATAGCAGATGAAGTGTTTGAGAGGGAGTTGTAGTACAAATGCAGCGTTTGAGAGGAAGCAATGGCAGTGGCAGTGTCATGGGCAGTAGTACAGTAGCAGCAGCATGCAGGTGGACATCGTTGCTAGAGCACTTTCCTCACTAAGAGGGAGTGTTATTTTTTGGTAGCATCAGAAGTGCTCTAACCTTGAAATTTGGTGGAGAGGCTAAGGCATGTGAGTTCTAAAGAACCCAGAAACCGTTTGGTGAATTTCCACCCAGATTATACTTTATTAAAATAATTAATATTTTTAATGGAGTTCCCAAGTCTAAACTTAGGGAAATTAAAATATTAATGGGTATTAATCAAAATATGGGTGAGAAAGATCTAGAAGACAGATCAATTCATGTTTTAATATTAGTCGTTGATTAGAGACTTAATCTCGGTCGTTGAAGACTCAACAGGAAAAGTATAAAATGGAGGCTTGGGGTTCATTTGGAAACACACACACAGAGATTGAGGACATTGATTTTCTGAGGTGAGAAGTTCTCACGAGGAAAATCAATTGGGGAGATCTTGCAGCAGAGGGGCAGAGTGAATCTAAGAGGACTTTCTGGAAAACACAGAACAAAGAGGTAGAGAGAGCTTGCAGAGAGGCAACAGAGTAGCCAAGAGAGTTGACGCAGAATCTAGAACTATCGGAACAGTCGAAACTACCGGGATCTGTCGGAACTACATGGAAAGTTGATGCAGAGGCAGCGCAATAGTCGGGAGAGCTAACGCAGAGGCAGCACAATCATCGAGAGAGCTAATGAAAAAAAGTTGCCTATCACGCAGAATCCAGAGCTGTCAGAACAGCCGAAACTGCCAAGCACTGTCGGAACAACCAAAACTGCCGAGAATTGTCAGAATTGTCGGGAGAGTTGACACAGAGGGCAAAGAAGGTGATGCAGAGCCAGCACAAAAATAGTCGGGGGTTAGCAAGTCTTGTGCCGAATCAGCCGGAATTCTGCCAAGTGAAGTGAGGTAAAACTCACTCAAATTTTCCGCTAGTATTTTCTCTGTGAAGGATTGCTAGATGAGCATCCGAGACTTGTATTCAGATATTTCTCCTGCATAATAATAAACCCTTAAAGTTGTTGCACTGGTTTTCCCGCATTGGGCTTTTTCGGAGACAATTGTGTGCAAAAATAAATATGTCCTATGTATCTTGTTCTTTGCTGTTTTCTGTTTCATTAGATCAAATATTTAATTAGTATAGGCTGCAGAAGTAATTTGCTTCAGTATTCAAAAGAATAACGTGTTTAATGTATATTAAAAATCAAGTAGGTGAAGTAGATTTGTATTTGTTGCAGTGGGGGTTCCTTCGAGTCTAGGAATTTTCACAATCAAGTCTTCAAGGAGAAAGCAAATCCACATCTCAAAATCTATCAAGGAAGTATATGTTATGAAACCGGCTCACAAAAAGATAGAAAAGATAGATGAATGCCTTAGAAATAAGCCTCTTCGAGGGGGCAACCTCCTTTACATTACACAAATGAACAATTCTTGGATGATTCAAATGACAAAACCTATCTATATATAGGAGTCTAAGGGGTCACAATATAACCAAGCTGACCTAACAATAATAATATAAAGGCACAAAAATAACAATAGAGAGATTATATGGGGCATAATAATGACAATATGGAGACAATAGGGGCACAACAATAACAATAAGGGATACAACGACAATAGTAATGGAGGAATCACTAGTATTATAGGGACCTAACATGCCCCTCTCCTTCAAAAAAGTGTTGTCCTCAACGCTTGAGTAGTTATGGATGCTTTTGTATAAAATTCTCATCCTCCCATGTGGAATCTTCAACAGGTAAGTTCTTCCACTTGATGAGATACTCTGAAATTGATCGATTTCGTCGTTGTCGAGTTCTTGTTTCTTTGACTTCTTCAGGTTCCAATATGATTTTTCCTTCTTCATCAAGTTCTGGCAATATTGTTTGAACTGGAAGCTTGTCACCTATAACTTTCTTTAAGCATGAAACATGGAAAACTGGGTGCACTCGGGAAGCTGCAGGAAGCTCCAATTTGTATGCCATAGCATCTATCTTTTGCAACACCTTATACGGACCATAATACTTTGGTGATAATTTATTATCCTTCTTAGTTTGCTTGAGGGACATTTGTTTATATCATTGTAGCCCTGGGAATACCCAATTACCTACATCAAAACTTATTTCGCTACAATGTTGATATGTCTGCTGTTTCATTCTATTTTGCGCCAAGGTGGGGTTATCCTTTTAAGACTTGGAGAACTTCTTGTTGATGCTCGATGTGATCTTCCACTGCTTGAACCTTGGAATTTTCTCTTAGATATAATGTGATGGATGGTTGATGATATCCATAAAGTGCCATAAATGGAAGGAAGTATTATACCACCATTCAAGCAGAGGCAACCATTTGATCCATTGTGTTTGCTTATCAGATACAAAGCAACGAAGATATCCTTCCAAACATTTGTTTACTATCTCAGTTTGCCCATCAAATTGAGAATGATAAGATGAGCTATGAGCTAGCTGAGGATCAAGACAAGAAAATAATTTTGTCCAAAAATTTCCAACGAAAATGGAATCTCTGTCACTTACAATAATCTTGGGGTTTCCATGTAGCTTTTGAATTGTTTCCATAAATGTAGTAGAAATTGTACTCGCTTTAAATGGTTGAGATAATGCACAAAAGTGTGTATACTTGGTAAGTCTGTCAACTACCACCGTGATAACACTCTTTCCTTTGGACTTGGGTAAACATGTGATAAAATTCATTGAAACCTCCTCCCAACGTTGGCTTGGAATGGATAAAGGTTGTAATAGTCCTGGGGTCTTAATTGTTTCAACTTTATTTTGTTGGCAAACCAAACATTCTGCCACAAACTTTTGAATATCCGATTTAAGGTCATCCCAAAAAAAATCCTTCTTAACCCTGTCGTAGGTTTTTAGAAATCCTAAGTGCCCTCCTAAGGGAGAGGTGTGCAATGCCCTAAGAATCTTTTGTTTGAGTTGGGAATTCTTAAATAGGTATAACCAATCCTTGTACCATAATGAATCATTTTTCCAGCTAAATGTATCGGATGTACTAGGATCTTGTTGTATATTTTGAATGAGTGCCCACACTTCCTCGTCGTTCTTCCATTCATCCCTTGTTTCGCTTATCCATTCTGGTTGGATAACAGAAATGGCACAAAGAAATGCTTCCACATCCTCATCCTTTCATGACAGTGCATCTGCCACAACATTTTGCTTCCCTTTTTTGTAGATGATTTCAAAGTCGTAACCCAACATCTTTGTGACCCATTTTTGTTGCTCTTTTGAAGATATTCTTTGTTCTAAAAAGTATTTAAGACTATCATGATCTGGTTTTACCTTGAAGTCTCTTTCCATTAGGTAGGGTCACCATTTCTTAAGTGCATGGAGTATTGCCAACATTTCCTTCCCATAAATAGCTTTGTGTAAATACTTTCCTTTGATTGGACGACTTTCAAAAGCAATGGGTCTTTTTTCTTGCATTAAAACAGCACCAATTCCATTTCCTGAGGCATAACATTCCACTATAAAGGTTTTTGTGAAGTCTGGTGTAGCTAAAACTGATGCTTGGCACATTGCCTCTTTAAACTGTACTGGCTTTCAATGGATGTGATAATGCACAAAAGTGTGCATACTTGGTAAGTTTGTCAACTACCACCATGATGATAACACTCTTTCCTTTGGACTTGGGTAAACATGTGATAAAATTCATTGAAACCTCCTCCCAACGTTGGCTTGGAATGGATAAAGGTTGTAATAGTCCTGGGGTCTTAATTGTTTCAACTTTATTTT
>APFE030604014.1:126258-136512 GCA_000404065.3 Pinus taeda
ACTTTCCTGAGCAATTTATGGTTCCTCCACTTGCAACCATCACTTGACACTCTAGTGTTGGATATAGGAAGCAATTCATTTCCTTAGCTATCTTACAATGAATAAAATTATGGGTACTTCCCGAATCAATCAACACTATTACCTTTTTCTTCTTGATATGCCCTTCTATCTTAATAGTTTGAAGAGTAGTAATTCCAACCAATGCATTACAAGATATGGTCAGATTCATTTCTTCTTTTTCTAGGGTTTGTTCCTAGTGTATATCTTCTTCTTTTGACTTTTCTTGTTCCTTTTCTTCCTCCTCTTCACAATCTATGTAAAATAATTTCTTCTCTGCACACTTATGACCTTTAGTGTATTTGCTATCACAACTGTAACAAAGCCCTTTCGCTTTTTTTTCTTCCCATTGTTGTGGTGTCAACCTTGTAAGTTGTGGATGGCTAGGGCTATAACACTTCTATCTTTATGATTGTGAGTGGTAGGCTTCTTTGTTGCCATAATTTTGCTTTCCATTTTTCTTGCCAACCTGGATGCCTTCTTGTGAGAGGCTGAACTGATATAAAAGACTATTTCTGAAAGTATAAAGATTTACTAAACTGTAACTATTGTAAAGAGTTTCTACAGAACTACTTAGTTAAAATAGAGTACGAATCCTTAAAAAAAAACTAAGTTTATGCAAAACTTCATATAATTAATTGCTTGATTCAATGATAAACACTTACTTGGTCTGCTGCGTATGTCTGTCGTGGATGAAATTGTTCAGAACTACTCCAGTTTGCTCCTCTTTACTAAAAGACCGAAACCACCTAGCGAAACCGAGCAGAACCTCGCTACTCAGACCAGTAAGCTTCTCAGTTGAAGCAGACTGTTTCCCCTGTGCCTAGAAACCTCAAAACAACCAGCTCTCCTTTCGTAGGTAACTCCAGTTTTCTTCTTCGGTATTCCTTTCGTTCTTCCTTCTGTTTATAAACTAATCCTTGGCAGTGGTTGTCCTTCCTCCCGCACCCACTACTTCATTTCCTCATGACACCCTTCACCTGTCGTGCCATATCCTTTCCTTTTTCTGATTTTATTTTAATATAAAGGTTAGAAAAATATTTTATTATTAGTTTATTTTTATTTTTTATTATTTTATGAATTGGTTAAATTTATTTATTAAAAATTATTTAATATTACCTTTATATAAATAGGTCATTACATATACCCCCCCTTTAGAAAAATTTCGTCCTGAAGTTAGAGTTTTATCTTATATGAATATTTATGATAGCGATTAGTATATTTTTCTTAGGATTGTGTATTGAGGTTAAATTCTTACTTAATGTAAGGCACTACAAATTTGGTGTTTTAAATACCTTAGGTTTATAACTTTAATGATCATGTTTTATTTCATTAGGTTCCCCAACTATTTACAACATCATCCTATCCTTCCTAATCTCTTCCGCTCCCATCCTATCCGTTCTCTACTGGAGTATGTCATGACGTCAGTTATACTAGCCTAACCATTTATAAATTCAAAGGATGACAACATCAGAGTTATCACACTGATCCTTAGTAGGCATCTGGCAGTCATCATCACACATCTAGGGGAGCGTGACTCGCACAGTGCTCCCATGACTCCAGGTTTCGAAGGATACACGGTGGGCAACACCTCCACCCCTCCTAGTAGAATCAAGGTTAATACCCTATCATGGAATCTCTTTGAGCCTTAATTATTCTGAGGTTTATGTCATCACGCGGTCATTTGGTAACAGATATTATCTACAATCATAAACACTTGTCCATGCAAAATGTGCATTAACATATTCAAAACAAATAGTTTATGTATAATTCACGCATGTCAATTACAGTATAACATACTTTGCCTTATTCTATTCATGTCATTAACTTTCATATTTAAAATGTAATCATTCTTTGATTTATGTCTCATCAATCATATTGATAAGTATAAATGAAACAAAATTATAATATCTTAATTCCCATCAGAAGCAAAATTACTCAAATATTTAAACTTTACTTTGATAACTATAATTTAGTAATATCAATAACATATTCCGTCTTGGTATCCATGTACTAGCGGAATTAAACAGATATTATGTCATAAAAATTCACGTTTATATATGATTATTTCAAAATGGTTCTGAGTCTCTAATTTGAAGTAAAGAAAATATATACAAAACATGGTTTAAATTTCTTCAAAATTGGCACAAGTTGGGGTATTTTTGGCATATAATTTATGTATCTTCCCAAGTCGTTGATCCAGGACTATACTTGTCCCACTGGACCTTAACTTGGTCTACCAGACGATTTATGAGCTATCGAACTTTACGTTCCAATATATGTAATGGTTCAACCAATATGGTTCCTTCGTCTGATACCTACAGTTCCTTCCATTGAAGGTTATGAGATTGATCAGCTATGTAATGCCTTAATACGGATATATGAAATACATTATGAACTTTATGCAAGTGAGATGGCAGTGCAAGACAGTAGGCAACAAGGCCAACTCTATCCACGACTTTAAAGGGTCCAATAAATCGAGGTGATAATTTTGTCCCTTTTTCGAATCGGATAGTATTTTTATTCAGTTTGATACGGATGAAAACTTGATCCCCTATTTCATACTTCCTATCAGTTCTGTGAACATCAGCATAACTCTTTTGTCTATCCTATGCTTCCTTTAACAATTGTCTAGTTTGTCTTACCTGCTCTTCCATTTTTTGGATTAATTTTGGTCCTATTATAACTCGATCTTCTAACATGTCCCAACTTAACGGTGTTCTGCAAGGTCTGTCGTATAATGCTTCAAATGGAGGCATTCCAATCGAATTGTGGTAACTGTTATTGTATGAAAATTCGACTAAGGATAAGTACTTTTCTCAGTGTGATTACTGATCCATAACATACATCCTCAACATATCTTCAATTACTTGATTTACCCTCTCTGTTTGCCCATCAGTTTCAGAATGATAAGATGTGCTCAAATTTAATTGAGTTCCTAAGGCTGACTGCATGCAAGTCCAGAATATTAAAGTAAATCGTGAATCTCTATCTGATATAATCTTCTTGGGTACTCCATGAAATCTGATAATTTCATTTATGAATGCTCGAGCTACGTTAGCAACTTCATAAGTATCTCTTATGGGAATGAAATGTGCATTTTTCGTTAATTTATCCACTACTACTAGAATGGCATTGTGTCTTTAAGAAATAAGAGGTAGTTCAGTGATGAAATCCATAGAAATGATCTCCCATTTGGTCATAAGAATGTCGTGAAGTTGTAAGAGACCCACTGGATGACAATGATCTACTTTTACTTGTTGACATTCCAAACATTTTGCAACAAATTGAACGATATCACGTTTCATGCCCGACCAGAAGAAGAGTTTCTTAGTATCCGTATACACTTTCTTTACTCCAGGATGTGCACAATAGACTGCTTCGTGGGCTTCCTTAAAGATGGTGTCTCGAAGGTCCTTATTATCAGGTATATACATCCTTCCATGAAATCATAATATTCCATCATCTTCTAGTTCATATCCTTCAAATTTAGATTCTTTCGGCTTTTTACTATCACGACTAGATCTTCCCTGTAAATACCAGCTATCCTTTATGAAATGTTCTAGTACTCGTTGCCTTAAGTCTATTTTGATAGGTATGAGGGAAAATATCGGAGGTCTTCTGCTTAAAGCATCTGCTACTACATTTTATTTTCCCTTAATATATGATATTTCAAAGTCATATTCACTTTTAAGTGTAAAAATTCGCCCCACTAGGTAGTGTCTCCAAACCTTTAAAGCTAGTACTACAGCGGCTAACTCTAAATCATGAGTAGCATAGAGTTCTTCATGAGGCTTTAACATTCTTGAAACATACGTTATTGAGGCTTTAACATTCTTGAGACATACGTTATTACTCCTCTATCCTACATCAATACTGCACTTAGCCCTTGTTTGGATGCATTAGTACATACCATAAAATCTTTATCCATATCAGGGACTCTTAAAATTGGTGCACTGGTTAGTAGTTCTTTGAGTTTAGAGAATGCTTTATTACATTCCTCAGTCCATTCATATTTAACACTTTTACGATGAAGGGTTGTAATCGGCTTTGCAATTTTGGAGAATCCCTCCACAAATCTTCGGTAGTAACTGGCTAAACCCATAAAGCTTTGTACTTCATGTGCATTTTTCGGTATTGGCCATTCCATGATTGCTTTTACCTTCTCAAGGTCTACTAAAATCCCTTCACCTGATATGATATGACATAAGTAATGAATATTTTTTTCAAATAACGAACATTTGGATAATTTTCCATATAATTGGTGTTTTATAAGGCAGGACAACACTATCCGTAGATGATCTTCATGCTCTTTCTCATTCTTGGAATAGATGAGTATATCATCTAAAAGGACTTGTACAAATTGATCAAGATATTTGCGGAAAACATTGTTCATAAGATTCATGAATACTGCTAGTGCATTTGTTAATCCAAATGGTACCACAATAAATTCATAATGTCCAAAATGTGTCCTGAATGTAGTCTTAGAAATATCGCTTTCAGAAATCCTTAGTTGATGATAGCCTGATCGAAGATCAATTTTTGAAAAGACAGCAGCTCCTTTCATCTAATCAAAAAGATTGTCAATTCGAGGCATAGGATATCGATTCTTTACTGTAGCTCGATTCAGGTCTTGATAATCTATGCATAATCTTAAGGATCCATCTTTCTTTTTGACAAAAATTACAGGAGCACCCCAAGGTGATATACTGGGTTGAATATGTCCTATATCCAATAGTTCTTTCAATTGAATTTGAAATTCTTGGAGTTCTAGAACTGTCATTCTATAAGGTGTTTTAGAGATGGGTTGAGTACCAGGTTTCAATTCTATGTGAGATCTAGCTCTCTTACAGGGGATAATCCTGGTAGTTCCTTTGGAAATACATCCAGAAATTCGGCTAACACCGGATATTGTTTTAAGGATGGTCTTTTTTCTTTACTTACTTCTTGAATTACATATGCTTGACAACCTTTTTTTAAGCAACGCTTCATTTTCATTGCAGATATGTAGTGTAAAGATACTTTTCTCTTAATTCCTTGAATTTGGCTCGCTTCTCCCTCATCATTTATATCTAGAATTCTTTTCCCATAACAGTCTACCCAAGTTTGATGAGCTTCTAGCCAATCCATACCTATGACAAGATCATAAGTTCCTAAGGCTGTGACATAAACTTTCAATTTAGTCGTACAAACCCCTCGGTCAATTTTATTGATCCACACTTAAGTCTACGGATTGGAGTTCTCCTGAGGCCATTTCTACTTGTCTGAAATCATTTTGTCTATGAGCTGCCAACCCACATTTGTTTAATGCATATGATGAAATGAAATTATCTATGGCACCAGTATCAAATAAGATTTTGAGTTTTATACTATTAATAATACCTGAAGATTCCACTACAGTGGATTGATGCGCTGCTTGGTCGTTGTTGATTACAGCATGAATTCTATGATTACCTTGATTATTTGATATTGGTTCCTTTCCAGTCCTATGCAATATACTTGATGAAGCCTCTGGACAATCACGTTGAAAATGTGGTCCTCCACATCCCCAACAATTAACCTACGTTGGTCCTCTTGAATCAGGACGTGAATTTCTAGATGAAGAGCTTCGTCCTCTCATGTTGCTTCCTCTCGAATTTCTTCCTCTATTAGTAGTTCCATGAGATGTCCATGGACTGGTGTTGGATGATTCAGCGGCTATAGTATTAACTGCCATGGGAGCTCTTGTTCCTATATTTCTTGGGGTAAATCTATTATCATAAGGTGGCTCATTCTTGGGGTAAATCTATTACCATAAGGTGGCCTTAAGCTACCTCCCCTGAAGGAATTTCGAGGAGTCTTTCCTGGAAATCCTTATTGTAAAGGTTTTTCTGGCCCTACATCCTTTTTGATTCCTAGATGTTCTTCTGCATAATGGCCACATTCTACCGCCTCAGTTACTGATGATGGTTTCCACATGCTCACCAAGACCCTGATGCGAGGATTTAACCCAAATATGAAGCGTTCAGCCTGACGTTCATCAGAATCTAATTAGTGAATGTATTTCACAAGTTCCATAAACCGTATCTCATATTCCTCCACTGTTTTATTACCTTCAACTAATGTATGAAAGGCTCTGGCTTGTTGTTGTTGAAAATATGGAGGTAAATACTTTGCGCGGAATCTTTCCTCGAACAATTCCCAAGGAACATTATCCGTTGTAAGGTGCAGTTGTTTTCCAGATTTCCCCACCAAATCAAGGCACTTTCTTTTAATTGAAATACAGCGATTTTTGCTTTTGCAAAAGATGAATATTCTTTTAATTTAAAGTATATGTTCATTCCTTCTAGACATGCCTCAGCATGTTCTCCAGCGCGACCTTCTGAAAATTTTGGGAGTTTAATTTTCTGAAGCTCCCTAGAAATATCTTCCTTTGATCTTTTATACTCAAAATTCTTTGGTTCCATTGAATTGGTTGCTAAGGGTTGAGGTTCTTCTTTAGTCTTAGCCATGGTTGACCCTTTTAATGTTTCCAATAAGGCTTCCACTGAGTTCATTATCGCGGTCAACTCCGGTGCTGGAGCGGTTGGTGTTGATGGTGGTGGTGGCGATGGAGATGGTGATGACGATGGTGGTGGCATTAATGACGGTGATGCTGCTCGATCACGTCGTCGTCACTCATATGTCCTTACCATTGTAATGATTCTTGTATATATAAAGAAAATTTGTAAAGATTTAAGGTATTTATTCAGATTTAACATATATTTTGCAATTTCGCATTTTCAAATGGGTATGGTTTTGTTATTTTATCTGCTAGGCAGAATCGCAGATCTTACTGGTATCGAGGTCAAGGAGGGTGGTCTTGCGACCTCCTTGTCCTAATGCAGATCTTTTCTATTTTTATGCACAATAATATGTTTCCAATCCATGCGTCTTTTAAATAGACACTTTAATCTTATACAATAAACTAGATTTCCTTCGATTAACATTTATTAATTAACTTAAAATTATACTATACCCTAATGTTTATAATAATCTAATTTGAATATAATTCTCCTACATAACGTAATTATTATTATACTTTCTTCATAAAATGTAAACATTTATTTTAAAAATATACATCACGTCATAATTAGTGGGTCTTCATTTTATATTTCCTTTGTTCCCCACTCTTCACATAGTTCATATCCAAAATTGATAGTATTACACTATTATATTTAGTCATTTTTTTACGGTAACTTTTCTATTAATATTTTCTCAATTTTAACTTTATTATTATTTTAACATTTTTTTTAAAGATTATATTTATTTTTAACACCATATTAAAATATTAAAATTTCTTTTATTGTTAATGCTTTAATGCCGGGTCAAAATGTTGATATTTTGAAACTTTCGAACACAATTTATCTCCCAAAAATTTCTAATAACAACATATTAAGCTAATATTATATACTTTAATTACTTTAATTACATAATTAAAATAAACCTAGACTTAACCTCTTTGCTTACAAAAGTATGTAATTACTCACTTTGTTTCTGTTTACAAACAACACCTATGATTACTGTATTTACAAACACCCATGTGACCCATGTGACCGTGCTCTTAAAAATTTTAAAAGGTTTTATGCCCATATTATTTAAAGTCCTAAACGTGCATGTGTGGAGTAAATAAATTTACCGGGTCTGGCCTCCTGTCGATTCACAAGTAAGAAGCTTTTGTCAAACTTCATTGTTGGCCATCTATGACATACGCGTTAAGACAGGGCTCGTTTGATAATGTCTTGGCGACATGACTGATACCTTGTTGTCGACGTCACCAGCCATACTTAATAACTTATATCAGATTATATTAATCACAATCTTTTGTTTTATTTATATAAGTATTAATTTGCTTCGCAAAATGTCTATCGACCCCTACAAATTTATGCCATTGTTGCTGCAGGGTTGTATTCTCATTCCGTGTAAAGGCTTTTAAACGTATTTCGATGGAAGCTTTTGACCATACAGTCTTTAGAGTCCGTGTAGAATCGACACCAATTCCTGGTCTTCTTCTGAATCCCAACTCGATTGAGCAGGAACAGCATGCCTTCGAAATTCAAAAGAGTGGCTTGGTTTGGCATCAAATTGTTTTGTAATAACGATTCCTAGACCAATGCCACCCTCTCTCTCAAACTATTTGAGAAGGCGTGTTCTAGGCGAGTCCGGATTGCTATCTTATGGACTGAGATCAATGCCTAAACTACTGAGAAATTCACCAGCAACAGAATCAGGATCATTTCTGTTATATCATGTTTAGAAACCCTAAATTCCTCTAAATACGAACCAGATTTGCACTTGCCCAACATTTTAAATGGTAGATTTTATCCAACTTCCATAATATATTGAATTTTTGTTTGGTTTATGATGGTTTTATTCTTTATGCAGAGAGAATTTAGCATAATGGATTTTGGTAGTGGCCTTGGTGGCCCCTTCTTTTTTTTCTTTTTTTTTGATTTTGTAGAGTACTGGTGGGTTGATTTTGCACAGTTGACCAATGGCGTCTGATGACAAAGTCCGCATAAGCTTGGATTTCAGCTTCTCTATAAAAGCCTCCAAGCTTAAGCCTAGACGAACCATTTTATATACCGAGGTAGCAAGAAGTTTTTACAAGCAAATCTCAGCCATGGCGATCTCTCGATTTCTCACGTTTCTACTACTCTCACTGCTTTTAAGTAAGCTTATGCTATTGGTTGTCGTTAATAACATTTTTAAATATTCCATTTGTTGCAAAAATGAGATGTTAATTTGTTGTCTGATAAAAACCCTGACATAAATCATACAACACATCTGAAATCAGTTCATCGTGGTTGAAATTGGCCTTTATATTCTTAAAATCTGCAGTTGAATCGCTCAGTAGTCCAGATCTGTTATAGGAGTTTTGTGGGGGAATTTCTATTAGGGAATTAATTGTGAAATTTCAACAGAATCGCAATTTAGGGCTTGAGGAGTTGCTGAAACCAAAATCCCAGGAAGCGACTTCTGTCCACGATCCCATCAAAGCTTCATATTTGTCGATTTTGTAGGTCGACATGTCCTCTCATTACTTTTTCCCAATTTAGTCTATGGTGTGTCAATTCTATGCAATGATATTATAATATTCAAATGTGTGAATTTTCTATGGATTTTGGGTTCTGAAAATTTGATGTGAAAGTAATATAGTAGTTTAGCATGAACTTTCCATTTTCTTCAAGAACATTTCAGCGGTAGCGTTGGTGAAAAGACCTACTTTAGTTTCGATTGCTGCATCCGTGGGATGTCAAGGTAACTCTCAGATTTAGTTTTTCCACTCGAGCCAGCCTGTTGGGATTTGAACTCGGGGCATCCTTATAAGCAAGCCTTAAATTTTGTCACCAGACCATAGGCCGGACGGCAAGTTGTTTAGCACAAATCTTACCTTACTGCCTTTTTTCTTTCTCTCTGAAAACGTTTTTGTGCAGCTATGCTCCCCTTTCTAAATGATACATTTCTCCTAAATGCCTACATACTGTGCATGAACAGGACAGGGGAATAAAAGCTTACTGGGAAGAAATAATTTCTGAACGTGTGTTTATAACTTTATAGAGGGAATTAATATTTAGTATAAATAATCTGAAGGAATTCTTAGATAATATAGATTTCTGTAGTTATTGCATAGGCTATTTCACATTCAAACTAGAGATTTTGAATTTCTAACATTCTGGTTGGGAAAGGAACTTATTTGAGTTAAGAAATCCATGTAATTTAATTTCAGATGAAAATTATGAAATCATCACAAAATTGAATTTCATAAATTAAAAACAGAAATAACCAGGACTGTTTAATTTGAAAATGAGATTTAATGGGCCTGTAAGGTCTCGCAGGGTTCAAACCTGCGCTGATACCAAATGTGAGAGGCTGAACTGATATAAAAGACTATTTCTGAAAGTATAAAGATTTACTAAACTGTAACTATTGTAAAGAGTTTCTACAGAACTACTTATTTAAAATAGAGTATGAATCCTTAAAAAAAACTAAGTTTATGCAAAACTTCATATAATTAATTGCTTGATTCAATGATAAAAACTTACTTGGTCTGTTGCGTATGTCCGTCGCGGATGAAATTGTTCAGAACTCATTCAGAACCAATGTTTTTAAAACCGGAACCGGTGATCGGACCGGTCCACCTAATGAACCGGGTTACCGACCGGAACCGGTCTAACC
>APFE030604026.1:0-17532 GCA_000404065.3 Pinus taeda
TTAATTAGTGAGAAGATTTGAAGGCTGGAAGCCCTTTCCAAGACTTCTAAGAGCTCCCAACAGTACCCATAATAAAATTATCGTAATCCTAAATTCGTTCATACATTGATTTTCCTTTTCATCTTTTCATGCAATGCTAGTTTTCATCTTAGGCCAAGTTGCCTCTCGGATCTTGCCAATGGGCATAAAGTTGCATTTTTTGTTTTACCAATGGGCATATTGATTTCATTCCTTTTCCTTTTAATATCCATTCTCCATCAAATCACAACGTTGACAAATTTGCACAATAAAGATGACCATATGGCTCAAAAACTTGTGTTCTGCAGGTTAGAATAAGGGATTTGGAATAATGGCTTACAAATGTAGTTCTAGGTTGTGGGTTCGAACTAATCCTATTATTAGAAGTTTTTTTAAGAAAGAAATATTATTACGATGATAAAAATATCAATTGATATAAAATAGGAGAAACTTGAGCTTCACCTATCCATAAATCTGTCAAAATAAAGCTTGTATATGTATTGATGATTTTTGGTTACACACGCACACACACACACATTTTTTCAAAATGGATGGGTTGTACCCAAAATCATTCTTATAATTGAATCTAAGATTTCCCCTAAGTAACTTCCACTTAAATTTGTGAGCGAGACTCTCTACTAAGTATTGAACTCAATCAATACAATTACATACTTTAAGATTTCCCCTAAGTAACTTCCAGTTAAATTTGTGAGTGAGACTTTCTACTAAGTATTTAACTTAATCAATACAATAACTATGTAATTGTAAGCTAAAAAAAATAAATAGGAAAGGGTAAGTATTAAACAAATTTTTATCTAGGTTCATGGTTCTATTAGGCATGTAGCGTCTAACTTAGGTGCATATGTGGCACATTAAAATGATATATGATATTGTTTGGACTCTGAACTTTGAAGTTAATGATCAACCTTACTTCATGTATTGATTGTTGTCTCCTTTTGATAGAGTACAACACTTTTAAGGTCCATTTTGAATGCATTTATATTTTTTTTTAAGGTCCATTTTGAATGCATTTATATATTTTTTGGATTTTGTTTTTGATGCTTGTGTTTGCTTGCTCCTCTCCATATCCTCGTACAAACAATTGAGTAAAAGAGCAATATAAAAATAGATTCAACTGAATATACTAAAACTATATTATATAAAAATAAATTTGATTGAACATACCAAAACTATATTATACCATGTATATGTGTTGATTAAAAAAAATTCCATGCGTATCTGGTTTGTTTGTTTGTTTGTTTGTTTTTTTTTAATTTTCACACTTCTATCTATCAAACATCTACAAAATTACAATGCCTCCAATCTAGAAAATTACAATGCCTCCTAGAGTTTAATGCTCATACTTTAAAAAGAATATAAATAATATTAAATTAAGGAGAATTTAAATTTAATTCTATTTTACTGGAAGAGAAAACCATGGTTTAGAAAATTTTGATCATTCATATACTACACCTTGTTGGTTGTTTTGCATTGGTGGTTGTGCTATAAATTAGATTAATTTGAAAAGCAGGGTAGAATCTCAAGATAATTGTGGTTGATGTCTAAGATAAAAATCTTGAGAATGTTAGAAAGTTGGGAGCCATCACTAAATACATATTAGTTTGGGAAAAATAAAAAGAGCCATGGTAAAGCAGAAAGTAGAAACATCATGATAATTAACCACAATTTTCAATGAAATTGGTAATAATTGTTTTATTTGGCAATTTTTTTTAATGAAATCTATAAATCGGTAAAGTTTTCAATCCAAAGGTTTTCAATCCAATTGTTTTATTAGTATCATTCTTTAATAAAATCTATAAAAGTTTTGTAATTACTTTCTTTGAATCTTCTTCAAATCGATAAGTACCAGTCAGTCAATGCAACCTTTCCTTTTTATCGAAGAAATTGAATTGAAAAGGGAATGATCTTTATTCATTTTAAATTGGGAAAAACCTCAATTTTGGAATTGTGAGTTCGGGAGAAGCTTCCAATTGTGCATTTGAGAGAAGCAAGCTTCCAATTAGATTTATGAAGAATTATGTAATCTTCCACTTGTGTTTTGGCAGGAATTTTAGCCTTGGAGACACAATTTATGGTATACCTACCTGTTTTAATGTATACAAATTAATTTAAAGTAAAAAATGACAAGAAATAAGATGCAAATTTAGCATTCATAACCCTGCGAGAAGAATCGATATTCAATACTACTCGATCATGGAGGCCATTATTTGTTAACTTTTTCTAGATGAAAAACAAGTGTTTGATACCACTGGATTCACTGGATTGTCAAGGAAGGATCATGGATGCCAATATTTGTTCACTTTTTCCACAAGAAAAACAAGTACTTAGTACTTGTTTATGAAAATATATCAGTACTCATTACCAGAAACTTTTTGTTGAATTAGGCTTCTTCTTTCCTAACCTTCTTAGTTAGAGTATTTATCTATGAACCTTTTTAATGATATGAATTATCGACTTTAAGCAAGGTCTCTAGCTGTGGGTCCAACCGTATGAGCCCTTCACCGATCATTTTCATTGTAAGCAACAATTGATGACTCAGTAGCAAAGATAGGATAAGGAGTCGAGGTAGATGCATTTGGGGTAAAGGTAAAGGCATCGATTGAAGGTTAAGGTTAGTGGTAACCGCTTATATCCAAGACCATTTGTTGAAAGGACGATGATCCTTGAAATTTGTGTCTTTATTGTTGTCTTGATAAAGCATAAATATTTTGGTCTTTTAAGTTCAAACAAGAATGTACATTCCAGGTGTCAATGAATGAGAAATGAACAAGAGAGAGTTCACTCTCTTGGTGGATAATTTTGTTGATTGAACAATGAAATGGTTTTGATTGCATTGCATGCAAAATGAAAATGATATCTTGTATTTGGTATTTGTTTTCTGGATGACGAGTTATGTCACTAGTTGTATCCTTGTAGGAAAATCTCGAGTTAGATGAGAATTACGTTCTTGTTTGTATCTAGGTATATATAAAATACAATCAACTGTTACGTTGTGTTGATGATGTAACAAGGAGTCTCTGCCTTGAACTTTTATCTAGTCAATTGTGGTGTCTGACAAGAGCACTCAATGATGATTACCTTGGACAAAGATATAATTAGGTTAATTGGCATGGCTTGGAATCTAAAATGGAGATTTCAGATGTTTCCATCATAATAGGAAGGCAAGGCCAATCATGCACCATGGCTTGCAAGTCTAGGGGGAAGTCTTGTGTATCAAACAGGTCCTCGACACTAAATAACCGTGGAGTTCTACAGAAATATATGATTTGTAAAGGAGCATGCAAAGCTAACGTAGGGTCATATCAACCATTAGAAGTGGTCAATAATGCCTCAAGATATATGATATTATGGGCATGGATATTTCCATATAGAATGGCAACCTTGTTGGTGTATGCAATTGTTTTTATGTGGGATTTTGTTCAGTGTCATGGGGCATGCATGTATAGAAAAAATTAGTCTATTTTGTCTTGTGATGGTTCCCTCCTCTTCCCCCTTGATCCATTAGGTCAATTTTTTCATATTGTCAGGCAAGGATTGATGACATGTTCCATGTTGTATAATACTTTGGAATATGAGAAAAGCTGTCCAGAAAAGTTCTCAATCCTTGTGGTGTAAGAAACTTTAAACATCACTAATAATAAATCTATTTTAGTAAGAAGTAGTTCCTTTTCTAACATTGCTTCCTTTTTCTAAATTCATTCGAAGGTGTGGTCCATGCAAGATTATTTCTCCAAAACTACAAGAACTATAAGATAAATACACCAATGTTGTGTTCCTGAAGCTTAACTGCAACCAGAAGAACAAGGTATGTTGATTTTCTTGACATACTTCATGACTTAAGTTCATCATCTCGCTTCTTTTATGACACCGTGTTTTGTCTATCAAATATTTACTACACTCCTATTCACTTGTCTCTTTAATGGATAAAGTGGCATTGCCTGAACACTCTATTTTTCCTCATGCTTTTTCTCAAATCCATATTTGAATTGCTTGTTAAATAGTTCCTTTGTTTGTGATATCTAACATATCTTAAAATAATGCTTTTGATTGATGTTTTTGGTTACAACCTTTGGCAAAGGAGCTGGGACTAAAGGTTGTTCCCACCTTCAATACTTTGAAGGGTAAAAAGATTGTTAAAGAAGTGATAGGATCAAAATTAAATGATATGGTACAAGCTATTGAGACTGTAAAATCAAATCCATAGATTTTCAAATTGGTTGGCCTCCTTTATTGATCCAAGATCTTTTGCTTATAGATGTATTAGAGAATTACATGGATAAATTGCAGCTTAAGCATAGAAATTTAATGTGCACATGAAATAAGAGGACAAACACATAAAAGCATAAAAGAAGACAAGAGACTTGATAACAGAGTTCGTCCAATTTGGAATATGTCTCTGGACCCTGCTCGATCAATGGGGAGGCCTTCATTCATTAAGTGGCATGATAAAGAATAAGTACAATCAACATTTACAAAAGGAGTCTTATACCTCCAATCTGGAAAATGGCCAAAAAATGGAGAGCTCTGTTGCAGACACTGGCATCACCATTGAGTTCCTGCCACTGAGAGGTGAAAAATCGATATAAAACTTGCCCAATTCTGACACTGGACCAAAACCGACCTCCTGGAAATTGTGCCCAGGCAAGGTTCTGCCTCCTGCAAATCATATGCCTTGAAAAACATGCACGCTCTCCCCCCTAAGCGCACTGTGCAGAAAGGTTTATGTAGACAAACGTTAGCAGACTTACCAACGGAGGCCATTTGGCGCGTTGGTTAAAAATGTCAAATAGGTGAGGAGGGGTCGGGGGATCAAATCCTGCCCCTCCCATTTTAATACCATGTTCGCTGTTAAGTTAAGTTGGGTGGCGGGTCCACTGGTTCCGGTGGACCGCTCCCCATCCTCCACCATTGTTTGTATGGGACGTATGGTGTGGAGGGGCGGCGAGGTTGACAACCCACCCCCCCAACACTATTTATGTTGTGCAGTTACGGTGGGGACTGGGGGCGATGGGGTCATGGCTGCTTGCCCCATATTTATAATAATCGTTTTGTGGTGGTTCCAGGGATGACGGGGTCATGGCAACCCGCCCCATATTTTTTTATATTTTTTATTTAAAAATAATGTTCCACTGCCCACTTTATAATTTTTCTAGAACCTTAAGCGATATTAGACAAATTAACGGACCCACAATTTTGCCCTAAAAAATGGCCAGATTCCAGTGCCTGATTCTTGCCAAATTGTGCCCTCCTTAAGCCTACCACATGGGTAAGTCAACCACGAACTTTGACTGCTTCTACCTTCTTCATACAGACTTAGATTAAAGTGCCGTTCACATCATCGGAATCAGGGTGACGAGCACTTCCATCTAATATCAAGTTAATCAACTTTCTGCTACTTTGAATTTTAAGCCTTTTTCATGCCATTGGTGTCTGGAGATCAACCTGGATTAATCCTCCCCATTGAGGAGCTTTTGGACCGCCAAAAGCTTTATCAGTCAATTGGCAAGTGAGGGAATTGTTCCCTCACTCTTTCCTTTTCTAGCCATTTTGCCTTGCTAGGGTGCATCCCTTTGAAACCAACTCGAAGGTATTCGACATCTCCCCATCATGAAGTCCCGGTTCTTCTGTCAAGGATGATATCTTCAAGCAACACATCGAGATACTCTAGTGAAAAATTGTCAACTGTAGGAACTGATCCCACCTCTTCAGTGTCCATAATTAATGGTGGCTCATAAAGCTTTAAGTTTTCCACATTCACTATCGAGTACATTTGCATATATGTCGGCAAATCGAGACGCAATGCATTGTCTCCAATCTTCTCCAAGATGGTGAATGGACCATACCGGATTGGTCACAACTTCTTCCCTTCTCCCTTCATTCTGTCCTTGCTGATATGGAACCACACTTTGTCGCCCACTTGAAATTGATGGTCGACTCGGTGTTTGTCATGTCGAGCCTTGTACTTGGCTTGAATTTTCTCCAACTACTACTGTATTGCTCAGTGAATCAACTGGATCCGCCGAATGAACCACTACGCTTTGTCCCTGTCATCACGTCCACTGGAGTCATCTTCCCTTCTAAAGACCATATCAAAAGGATCTTTGGGCAGGTAATCAAAACATGTCTCAAATGGTGAATGATGCATAGATGAGTGCGCTACTCGATTCTAGGAATGCTGCACATATGGAAGATGCTCATCCCACAACTTAGGATGTTTTCCACAATAGCCTCACAACAAGTGTACGACGGTGCAGTTGACAACCTCTCTTTGTTCGTCAGTCTGTGGATGGAATGTTGTGCTTCTTTTCAACTTGGTGTCCATCATCTTCCATAAGCTGGTCCAAAAATCTCTGAGAAAGCGAGAGTCCCGATCTGACACAATTGATGTGGGCAACCCAAAATGGACCCAAACATGCTGAAAGAAAAGATAAGCAGTCTGCTCTGCAGTGATCTTCTTTTTAAAAGGCATTAAAATACACATCTTACTAAAATGGTCGACGACGACATACAAATAGTTGTGACCTTTTCTAGACAAAGGCAAACTTCCTACAAAATCCATCGACACACTTTCCCATGGATGACTCGGAATAGGGAGTGGTGTGTAGAGCTCGAGTTTTCTATTAGAGGGCTTTGAAATAGAACACATCACACATCCATTTACATAGCAAGTCACAATGTTCTTCATATGAGGCAAAAAGAAAAATCTTTCTACATGACACAAAGTTTTTTCAACACCAAAATGACCAGACACAAGGGAGGTGTGGGCCTCCCAGATTACATGTACCCTTTCCCCTGTGGGTATGCACAATTTGCCAAGGCGATACAACAGTTTCCCCTGCAAGTGATAGTTGTCCACCTGTGAACCATGGGTTAGTTTTGCATAAATCTCCTTAAAGTCATCATCATTAGCATATTGTTCAGCATAACTTTCAAAAGATAACGAAGCATTATGCAAAATAACAGAAGCAGAAATAGGAGGGTGAGATAACATATTGACCACTTTGTTGCTACTGCCCTTCTTATACTTTATTACTAGATGGAATTGCTAAAGAAAACCCATCCACATGAAATGACGAGCTTGCTGCAACTTGGTTTGTGACTGAAGATATTATAAGGGCTGGTGATCTGTATGGATGATGGTCTCCTTGCCTATTAGGCAGTGCTTCCACTTTTTCACACTCTGGACCAAGGCATATAAATCTTTGCCATAAGTGGGATAGTTTATCACATCTTGAGAGAATTTCTCTGAATGGTAACATATTGGCTTCTTTTTCTGCATTAGTACAACTCCCATGGCATATCTATTGGTGTCTGTCTCGATCTCGAATGGCTGCTAGAGATCTGGTAAGGCCAAGATCAATGCGGTGCTGATATTTTATTTCAATGCTTCGAAGGACTTCTGCTGCTTTCCTCATTGAAATACTTGTTTTTCACTTGTCAATGTGTTTAGAGGTGCTGCAAGAATAGAGAAATTGGCAATAAATCTCCTCCAATACTGTACTGCACCCAAAAAGCTGCGAACCTCGGTTAAAGTAGTAGGCTTAGGCCAATTTACAATTGCTTCAACTTTACAAGGATCAACTTTTAACTGACTATGACCAACAATATGACCTAGGTAAACCAAAGAGGTTTTCCCAAATTCACACTTTAACAATTTTACCTAGAGTTTTTCTTTTTTCAATACATCAAGCACTTTCTTTACATGGCATACATGTTCATTCCAATTTTTATTAAAGACAAGAATATCATGTAGATATACAAGAACAAATTCATCAATGAAAGGCCTATTGAGATCATTCATGACCCTCATGAAAGTGGCTGGAGCATTGCAAAGTCCGAATGGCATCACCATCCATTCGAACAACCCCTGTTTGGTCTTGAAGGTGGTTTTCCACACATCCTGCTCTGCAATTCGGACCTGGTGAAAACCACTACGCAAATACAATTTGGTGAAATAGATAACAATCTTTAATTGATATAGTAAATCATTAATGCCTAGGAGAGGGTAATGATTTTTCACCGTGATTTTGTTTAGTGCTCGGTAATCCACACACATCCTCCATGTGCCATATTTCTTTGGCACTAAGACAATCGGTGAGCTGCACGAAGAAGTGCTCGGTTTGATGACCCCTTGGTTCAATAGTTCCTGCACCTACTTTTTGATCTCCCCCATCTCAATAATCGACATCCTGTACATGCCAATGTTTGGTAAAGGAGCGTCATGCTGCAAATGGATCTCATGTTGGATTTCCCTATTTGGAGGTAATCCCCTTAGTTCCTGAAACATCTCATCATAGTTAGAAATTAATTCACATAATTCCTTTTTATGCACATGATCACAACCATGGAAATCATCGGATAATTCTTCATCTTTCCCCCTTACAACCATAAGCATGCAACCCTTACTGGAATTCACCAACTTCTTCATTTTTCCTGCACTTACAAGGTTGGCATTGATTCTAGTTTGATGAGCCCTTAAAATATATTCTACCCCATCTTTTGTGATTTTGTATTTGTTTTCATGACTGAAGAAGACTGCTTTTCTATCATATAAATATGGGCTCCCTAACACTGTTGGGCCATTAATATGTCATTATTATTATAACTTTTTAACACCTATTTTTGCCATTCTTTATCACGTCATTTATCATAATTTATCATATAATTCCATTTTATAATTAGTTATGCTCTTATGGAAAAATATTATTTCTTCTCCTTTATTTTTAATAAATTGATTATTATGAATGTTTTTACCAATGATGGTTTATTAATAAATTTGTTCACCATTTTAGCCTCCAAGATATTTTCCAGATTAAAGATTTGATCATTAAATGTGCCAACTTAGAAGTTCGCTGGAATAAGAAGTGAAAATTTTGTATTGAATAGTTCACGCAAATGGAGAAGAATCTGGAAAATCCAAAACATGGGTTTTGTTCAGAACAGACCAAATTAGTTTTGTGATAAGCAGTTTTCCCAAATTTGGTCCATACTAAGAGAAACATAAGGTTCTCTGAAGATGTTTTTCTGAGATTCGCTGTTGTGGCCGTTTTCCAAATTATCCCGGTTGCAATGCCAAATTCGACCTGTTCCTGTTGAATGATTGATGGACAGATATCTCAGAGATGATCTTGTTGATCAATTTTTTGTAAACAATCCATTTTTTTAATGAAAATCATTTTGTAATCATCAGAGTTGCAACTTCTCTTTTCTCTCTGTGTATTTAAATCAGAACAGAGATGAGAGAAGGGGAATTAGGGATTCATGATTCATGATGGATGATTAGAGAGAGAATTAAATGGGTCAGTAGATTAGAGATAGGATAGGATAGGATAGGAGGAAAGGGGACGGATCTCTATTATTTCAAATTGTAATTCTAATTTACAGACTTGTGGTGCCAAGAGAATGCGATCATATTGTAATGTCACTCAAGTTCAATGATTAATATATAATTTAGAGGTTGCTGTTCATTCGCCTTATCTGAAGTAGCCCAGCAGCATTCGCTGGCGGCTAAGGACCCAGCCTCTGGTGGATTAAGCTACTGCTCTGTATTATATCTTTCTGATTTCTGCAAGTGTGGTTTGTTTAATGATTACCTTCTGCAATTGAATCGTGTTGCCATTTTCTTCCATCTTAACAAGATTATTATTCATTACAACTTAAATTGTTATGCTGTTCATTTTGGTTATAAAGCTTCACTGTTCGCTTCAGATTCTGCCATGCATTACAGGTTGCAGCTTATTTAGTATTGCTGCTCATTTCTATTAATTTCGTAGTGCTGCTCATTTCCATTTAGTATTGCTGTTCATTTAGCTTTGTGTTTCATTTCCATTTAGCGTTGTTGTTCATCTTCAATAATTTAGTATTACTGCTCCTTTCCATTAATATTTCATTTCTGTAAGATGAGCTTTTCTGTTCAATTCATTTCCGCTAAAGTTAAGCTTTGCTGTTCAGTTTTTCAATAGACTTAGTCACTGTTCTTTTATGCAAGGATTTGATTTCATTTTTTAATTGCAGCAAGTGTGTTTTAGTAAGAATTTCCAATTGAATTACCATTTCTAGTTGTTTTCTTTAGTGTGGATTGAAAGATCAACAACTGTAAAGAACATTTACTATAGCTGTTTAAGTTCTCAGATTGTGGATCCTGTTTATGTTTGATTTCATTTGCATCAGTTTATAGGGGAGAGAGTTATCATTACTGAGTCCTCGACTGATGATTGTTTGAGTAAATAATTTAGTTACATAACATTTTAGTCTCTTGCTGTTCCGATTAGATTTTGTTTCCAACATTCATTTACTTCTGCATTTTAAGCACTATACTGCAAAACATTACTCTTGAGCAAGTGACCGCCTCAGACTGAGTACACTTTTGATATAAAATATCGTACTTGGATTGATAATTAATGTGAAGATAAATAGGAGTTAAAAAGACACCTTTTATCACTCAACAAACACCATGCCATAGATATCAAATGGTATCACATCAAGTTCTACCTCATCCACTAACTTAGAAGCGATCACAAATTTAACATTGCACTGCTTAGTTACATTCAATTTTGCTTTATCATGTATCCATCCAAGCGGGTAACGTTTTGGATGCGGTTTGTTTTTTAAGCCTCTATTCTTTACCAAAGACTTTGAAATTAAATTTGCTTGGGATCCGGTATCAAATAGAGTTTCCACTTTTGTATGATTTATGACAACTCTAATATGAAATAACTCAATTCTCTTTCGTTCATTAGAAGGAGAATCATCTGTTGAACTAGTGCCTTCATGTGATTCAGAATTAACATGAGTTGTAAGAGTACCTTTTGTTCCTGCTGCCGTGATCAATGCTTCATCTCTGGAATCAGATCCAAGGTTTTGCTGCACAATTGCCACTGTCTTCTGCTTGCCTTTTCCTCCATACTTCTTTGGTCTCTTTTTCGGGTACAATTTCCAACAATGATCATCATCACGACCTTGCAGTGAGTGCAATAAGGCCTTTCTCCTTCATCTTTCTTAGTTGATGTCGTCCTCTTCTCCTTTCCTTTTCCTTTCACTTTAGGTTGTCCATTTGGAGGTTTGAAAGGTGGTTTCTTGGAATGATCATCTCCTTCATATTTTTCCATGTTCTCAAGATGAATGGCCTTTACACTGGCCGAGTCAATAGTAGTTGGTTCAAACAATAATAATGAATGCCTGATGTAACTATGTAAAGATCCAATATACTTAGTTACTACTTCAGCTGAGTCAAGTGCAATGCCCAAATTAAGTGTTTGTTTTCTAAACTCCTCGGTAAAGCTTTGAACATCCTGACCTCTGCCTTGCCTTAATTATTTCCAATCCATTAAGGCTTTTTGCTTATAACCTAAGGGATAAAATTGCTCCTTTAATGCAGAAATAAAACTAGGCCATGAGGAAAGAAGATTACCCACACTCTTACTGCTTCGCAATTTGATCTCCCACCAAACGAGAGCGGTGCCACTCAGCCAAAGAGAGGCTAGCCGAATCTTTGCCTCGTCCTCTTCAATTTGCTGAATCTTGCAATAGATTTTAATCTGCCTAATCCAGTTATTAAGATTTTCTACATTACTGTCACCGTTATACATGAAAAGATCAAATTTGACATCTAATTTAAAGAAAGGTTTCTTAGATGCATTCCTTGAATTTCTATGATGATGGTGATGAGAGGAATAAGAAATTTCACTCGTGGAAGGAGAAGGAGGGGGTTCTTCTCCACCATTTCCATGCACTGAACCTTGTTCTTCTGGATTTCTCTCTTCTGCTTTCTCCAGCCTTGAAAGCAACTGATCGACCTTTTCTACCATTGTATAAAAGGTTTTGTGGTAGTTGCGCTCCTCTTCATAACGAGCCTCTTCATCTGCCATGTTTATCCTTCGATGTGCATGCCCCGCTTCGGGATTGAAAGACTTTAACTTCCCTTCCCCTCTTTGAATCCTATTTCTTGTTAATATACAAACATGTAATTCACATCTACAAAGACCTGCTCTGATACCACTTGATCCAAGATCTTTTGCTTATAGATGTATTAAAGAATTATATGGATAAATTGCAGCTTAACCATAGAAATTTAATGTGCACATGAAAGAAGAGGATAAACACATAAAATCATGAAAGAAGACAAGAGACTTGGTAACAGAGTTCATCCAATTTGGACTACGTCTCCGGGCCTCGCTCAATCAATGGGGAGGCCTTCATTCATTAAGTGGCATGAGAAATAAGAAGTACAATCAACATTTACAAAAGGAGTTTTATAACTCCAATCTGGAAAATGGCCGAAAAATGGAGAGCTCTATTGCAGAAACTAGCATCACCATTGAGTTCCTGTCGTTGAGAGGTGCAAATTCGATATAAAACTTGCCCAATTTTGAAACTGGACCAAAACCGACCCCCTAGAAAATGTGCTTAGGCAAGGTTCACCCCCTGTCACATGCCTACTCACAGTTCCGCCTGCTGCAAATCATATGCCTCGAAAAATGTGCTTTCTCTCCCCCTGGGTGCACTATTCAGAAATGTTTATGTAGACAAACGTTGGCAGACTTACCAATGGAGGTTGTTTGGCGCGTTGGTTAAAAATGTCAAATAGTTGAGGAGGGGTTGGGGGATCAAATCCCGCCCCTCCCATTTTAATACCATGCTCGTTGTTTTGTTAAGTCGGGTGGTAGGTCCGCTGGTTTCGGCGGCTCTCTCCCCATCCTCCGCCGTTGTTTTGTATGGAACGTATGGTGTGGAGGGGCGGCAGGGTTGACAGCCCGCCCCCCAACGCTATTTATGTTGTGTAGTTGCGGTGGGGATTGGGGGCGGCGTGGTCATGGCCGCTCGCCCCATATTTTTTATATTTTTTTATTTAAAAATAATGTTCCACTTCCCACTTTAGAAGCTTTCCAGAACCTTAGGCGATATTAGACGAATTAATGGACCCACAATTTCGCTAGGAAAACTGGCTAGATTCCGATGCTGGAATCTTGCCAAATTGCGCCCTCCTTAAGACTACCACATGGGTAAGTCAACCCTGAACTTTGACTGTTTCTATCTTCTTCATATGAACTCAGATTGAAGTGTTGTTCACACTATTGGAATCAGGGACTTCGATATGATGTTAAGTTAATCGACTTTTTGCCACTTTGAATTTTGAGCCTTTTCCATGCCACTAGTGTATGGAGATCCACCTGGATCATTCATTTTTAGATTTGGTAAATATATATCCTATTAATAAAGTGTTTTGTGTTTGAACATGAAATGGTACTATTTCTCAAATTGGGATGGCATGTTTCCTTGTTCTTGGTCATCTTATGGGCAGACATTTTGTAATTATTGTTTGTACCCTACGAATACGAGAGTAAAGATAAAATATAATACCCTTCCTGTATTTTCAATCAATGGGTCTTGCTCTGTGCTACACAAATCCCATTTTTAGCGACAATATTATCTATTTATAAAGCATCTATTATGCATTTTGGATTACTCAAATATATGGAATGAATGAATTATTTTAACATTCTTCAGAGTCCAGAATATTGATATGTTATACATTATAGATTAATTAAATACACAGAATAATGAATTAGTTAATTTTTACATTCTTCAGAGTCTAGTCCAGTTGGACATTTAGATAAGGAGGTCAGTTTGCCAGTACAGATTTTGAGGAAAATGACCCTAGATGGATTGCTTCCTTCTTGGCCAGCAGGGTATGTTTGGGTAGCATCATAATGCACTGCTTGCTTTCCTAGGTAGTTAGCTCTCGACAGGATATTTTTGGATAGTGTCCTTGGTCATGCTCTCTGTTTAGAACACAATAATGTCCATGTGTAGGTAAAATTTTGTGGTTGTAGCATTCCGAACTGCATGTTTTCTTCTGCAACAGAGAATGTTTGAGTTTGCATCTGCAAGCTTGTTTTTGAGAAGGAAGGTTTTTGAATGGAAAACAACTTGAAGACTATGAGGTTTCTACCATGAAGGGAGCAACCTAAGGAGGCATGAAGAAATAGGAATTGGGGGAATTGAAGAGCAAAGTTTAAGAGCTGGACACTAGAAGAGCTAGAGATGTTGAACAAAATTCAAGACTCGAATAGGGTTTCTTTTGTTGTAACTAAGCTAAAGATAGAGTAGAGAGATGACAAGAAAACATCAAGGCATGGAAAAAAATGGTAAGATGAAGAAGCTCTTATTTGTTTATTACCAGTACAACTACATCTGTAAGAGCATGAAGGTTGTTAAAATTGTGATATAGCTCTATTAAATTCTATATTTATATGGATTAAATATAATTTAGTTTAACAACTTGAACTCTTTTATAGAAGGGGCTTAATGCGTGGTGCTATAAAAAACCAGTTTCTTTATCCAAACATTCTCCAAACAAAACTTGCTTTTTAAATAAAATAATTTATATTTATAATTTAGATATTCAATTAAATCGCATAACATATCAGAGTTTTTGCCTTACAATGTTTCCTTTGCAACATGTGGTGCAATTACTAGTTTAATACGAATTTAAATAATAATAATAATAAAGACGAGGACAAGAAAGGGTTATAATTTTCAAAATTCACCTTAGGGAATATATATATATCTATATATAATTGACTACAATTGTGTGATTTTAATTGCTTGTCATGCTACCATGAAAAACTTTACCATTTGGCAAACCCTGTGATTTCCTTGTTTAAAGTGGGAAAGGGTGAGAAGACCTAAAAAGAAGAAAAAAATGTGTTCATTAGTAGCCAAATTATACATTTAATTTTAGTATTGTAAAGCTCATCATTATAACTAAAGCTTTTAAATAGAAACAATAAACTTAATCTTCGTGTAAGTACATGATAGATAATTAGTGATTTGTTTAATAATTTTTATGAGTATATTATTATTATTATTATTTTGTTGTTATTTTATTTATTTATTTTACAAGTGAAATAAAATGGGAAGAAGTGTACAACCCCCAAATGAATACGATGAAGGGTATCACCATGTTGAGCACATATAGGTGTATTCTTTATAGTAGAAAATATATAATTAATTTATTAGTCATAAAAAGTGTTTACATATAAATTTTGAAACCAAATAATGATTAACAACTATTTATAAAAAAATGTTTTAAACAAAAGTTAATTTAATAGTTATTTTAGAAGGGGAAATTCCAAGCCTTATTGGTTCAAGGTTCATGTGTCATAATCGAAATTTAAGGTATGAATTTCTACTTACATATAATATTAATAACCATTTTGAATTTTCAAACCACCATGGAACTATCTGCCTACTTGTTTAAAGTGATAATTCAAGAAAAAACCATTGTAATATAGATTAATGTATAAATTATGTAAATTTAGGTGTATTGAAAACATACTTGATTTCTTCATTTTTAATAGTTAGATGTTATCCAGATTTAAAATTAGTGATATTAATTTCAATGATTCTACATTAAATGGAACTTAAAAACAATCATGTTATGGTTGAATAGATGTTATGTAGATCCACAATAAGATAGAGCCTTTATTTATTAGTGAAATGTATAACGTCAAGATGTTTATGAAATATTGGGAAATTTTTAAGTGGTGGAAGGTTGAGATGGTATTTTTGTGTCTTAAGGTAAAAAAACAAAGTCAACATCTCACATGTGAATAGGTTTGCTTATCGTAGTGAGATACTAGTCATTAGGATCTATAATGATCAAGTGACGAGAAAATTTCCAATTTCATTCATACAAAGGAGATTGTGTGTTTTGTGGAATGGAAATTAATAAATGACAATCCATTAAGAATTATGAAAATTGAAAATGAGAATTTATATTGATAGGAATGAAATATAGACTTTCTCCATAATGATGTGCTTGTAGTCCATTGGGTGAATATGGGTGGATAAACGTTTATTAATGATAATATTTTCCATTCATATGGGGGAAATATTCTATGTATGATAAAAGGTGTATATAGAATTAGGAGTTGTTGTGAAAGATATTTAACCCCTTTGGAAGTGTTACATTCATGTATTCAATAGTTAAATGAGACTTGCTTCTTTGTTCCTTACTTAAACTAGGATCTGCTAATTGGGCTTACTTAAACTAGGATCTGATAATTGGGCTTACTTAAACTACAATCTGCTAGTTGGGAGGATGCAAAAACTATAGGTTGCAACTACCCCTCACTTTTTGACCATGTGTTATGCCTATTTTCCTTAGATAGCTACATATGCTGAGGCTTTATTTGTATTTCGTGTTGTTTCATTTATGAATGCTATGAATGAATTTCAGTTGGACATATGAACTTATTGATAAAACACTTGATGGATTATGTTTGTTGATTAAAGTATTTGATTTATGAATTATCTCATATATGAATTTAGTGATTATGGTTTACCTAGATATGATTTATCTAATGAATGATTTATCAAAGTTATGATTTATCTAATGTAAGATTTACTTCCAGCATGCTGACATTAAATGAAAAAAATTGGGTATGTGGACACACACACACACATATAGTTGTTATGTATATGCTTGGATGAGAACCAACTTGCAGATTGGAAAGGACTATGTAATAGAGAATATCCATGCTATTGAATGGGGGATCTCGAGACATCCAATGAGAAATGGTATGATGTACATTATTATGTTAAATTCCATATATACTTGATATGCACTATTATGACATGGATAAAGTGAAAATGGCAGGTGACATGACTATCTGTCCGAATTATTCGATGATAAGTATCCAACCAGTGACGTAGTGTGGTCCATATTAGGGCGTTGACCCTAGTTCTTTGAGGAGGTGTGGAGACATTTCCCACTTTGAAACCTCCAAGCCTGGAATCATGGGATGGAAGTGATGGACACACTCCCCTAGACATGTGATGATGATTGCCAGTTCCCTGCTGGGGAAGTTAGGTCGATATAGTCGACGATTCCACCATTTTGGTTTTTATTAGTGCTTAGATCAGTATAGGCGATGCCATAATATATTGTAGTAGAGGATGGATAGGATGGGAGATGAAGTAGGTTAGGGAGGATAGGAGACTATATGTTAGTTGGATGCTCTTGATGGGAAGTGGTATCATTGCTTGACTTACTTAATTTGACTACTATATCTCTCTCTATTTTGTTATGCCTTATTGTCAAACTTCTTTCAAACTCCTTGTGTCCTTTTCACTTTAACTTCAGGACGAAGTTTTATGAAGGAGTGGCGTATATAATTCCCTACTTGATCCTATCATGCTAATTTTTATTAGTGTTTAATTAACCTGAAAATATTGACTTATAGTTATTAAGTAATATTGGTATATATCGACACTTGTGAATTTGTAATTTTAATTTATTGATATGACTTTTATTATTTGTTATTATTCAATTACCAATGTGTCTTTTCAAATTTACTCTTGGATAAGATATGGTCTTCTCTAATTTATTTCTAATTTAAATATCAATATTTCAATTCCCAAGGTTTTCCAAGTTGTCTTGTCCAATTTAATTTTGAATTAAATATTAATATTTCCATTCCGAAGGTG
>APFE030604027.1:0-21316 GCA_000404065.3 Pinus taeda
TAAATCATTCCCCCATTACATCATATATTACCCCATCAACACTACCAAAACCATTTTTTGGGAAACTAGTCCCATTATCCCCAGTCGAAGCCACTACATCAAACAGAAAGGGAGCTGCTAACCAAGGTCTAGACTGGGTGGTTTTCACCCATGTTGTAGCAATGATTTTCGAGGCTTCAACATTTTGGCGCTAGAAGGAGGGCCTAACTATGAATGGAAAGTAAATTCTAACCAACAAGCCATTATAAGAGTAAAACTCCCTCACCCTCACCTCCAACTTCTCGATTGTATTCCAAATCTCCGAATCTAGCAAGAAATTGTAAACACACTGTTAGAACCCACTATTGAAATTCCATAGAAACCAAATTATTCTTCTTCTATAGAAACCCTTGAAGTCCAATATCTTATTCATAAGTTACAGGGGATTTCAATATCTCAAGAAGAATCTGAGTTATCCCAAGATAACATTACCTCTCTGTTTCCCTCATCTCAAAGATTGACTAGAGCACAAAGTGAAAAGTTTGGGATCCCTCCATTGGAATTCCCTCTACCAAGCTGTAAGAGGGCTAATATGACACCATCTAAATCCCATAGTGAGGTTCTTCCATAAACACCTCAATCATCTTCATTAAATCCATCCATTTCACCACAAGATCAATCACCCACCTCACAACTCCAGATCGTGATTTACATAGGTACTGGAACTCAACCCTCCTCTACCCAGTCACCTTCAACCACTGGAACATCTTCTTCTACGAAGACACTAATAATGGCTCAAAATCCTTCAAGGCCATGGAAAAATCTAGGAGTTGTAAGAATGACAAGACCTTTACATCCATTGCCAGCTCATCCTGAAAAATGGTTACCAAAGTTCAATCCTGATAATGGCCTACTAGCTGAGGAACACAACAAAATTTTTATGTTGTTTATTAATCTAAATGCAGTAGTAGAAGAAGATGCCAAACCTAAGGAACCAATTAAAGACTTCAATTCTCGCTTTAATAAATTATTGAATAAAATACCAGTGACATCCAAGCCCAATGATGAAGTCCAAAATGAGTGGTACATTTCTGCTCTCCCTTCGAATACAACTATTTTCGTCAATAGGGCTTCCAAACCAACTTTGGCAGAAAACATGAAAGAATCAATAGCTATATAAAAATGAATTTTAGCCTTAGATAAGAAAAATGCTTTAGATGAACGAAAATCCAAAAAAGTTAATTCTAGGGATGAATCCAAGAAAAAAGCAACTAAAGATCATTTTGATCTTGAAGGTTTACAAAAAGTCCTCAAAATCATGTCTAATGAAATGGTTGATATCAAGAAACAAGTAGCAAAGAATTCTTCAAAAAAATCTTGTAGAACATATAAAAGGAATTCCCTTGTTGATCTTAAGCCTCCAAATGCTATATCGAATGCTGAATCAGATGGAGAGGAAGATGAAGTCTCAACAATTGAAGAACAAACAGATGATGAGGAAGTGGTCGAGTTACAAGTGATGTGGGATTTTATCCTTCCCAATGAAGAAACACAAGAAACACTACCTGTTGCAACCTGAAGTAGAGGCTCTGTTGATTCACCTCTAACAAATCCAAAGTAGAAGGTATCAACTCCAGCTCCCAAGGACAAAACAATAGGTAAGAAGTCTCCATCCAAATCTACCCAACCCGCTCCTCTTCAATCAAATTCTTCACCTCTAGCCAAGACCCCAATAGTAACTGATGAAATGGAATACAACATTGTGGATGATATGAAAAAGACTAGCGAAAACATTACCTTTCATGAGCTTAGCAAGTTGAAACATCAACAAAAGCTTCTACTCAAAGAACTCAAAGCAATCCCTACTTCGACTCTTCCTACCATTGTAGTCTCACAAGTTGCCCAAGAAATGGAAAGGCCCCCTAGTACTTCACTAGATAGAATCGATCCTATCGATATTTCTCTAATCGAAGGAAGATATAAATCCCATACTCCTCCATTTTTGTTGACTTTTGAAATTTTCAACAAAAATCTACACAACTATTTAGTTGACTCTGGAGCTTCATCTAATATTTTACCAAGAACAGTTTGTGTGAAATCGAATATTCAACCTCAAAAATCTGTTGTGCGCATTGTGCAGTTAGACTGATCCCAAGTTGAAGTTATAGGGGAACTTAATCAAGTTACCATTAGAATTTCATCGAACCTTGAAGTGTGTCAAGTCATTGACATTCTTGTAGCTGATATTCCCGAGTTCTATGGCTTAATCCTTAGTAGAGACTGGTCAGAGAAGCTCCATGGTTATTTTACGACTGTCTGGTCTCACATGTGGCTTCCATTTAATGGCAAGCCAAATCAAATAAGGGTTGATTGCGAAAAACATCAGAAGTATATTGTTATAGAATTAGAAGGAGAGAATGAACCAGTTGTGTATAGAAATAATATCATCGGAAACTACTTAGTTGAATCATTTCTAGGAAATTTCAATGCAAATACTTCGCCTTTCTTGGAAAATCCCATTGTAATGCAAGTTGAAAACTTTTCTCAAAATATACTTCTAAGTGTATCAATTTGGTAGATAAACTTGTAGTTAGCTCTTTATTTTGGAAATTATTTTTTGACGGATCTAAATCCAATGATGGAGCAGGAGCAGGATGCATGTTAGTTAGCCCACAAGGGGAAAAACTATGTTAGCATGCAGACTTGAATTTGATTGCACAAACAACACTGTTGAATATGAAGCATTAGTTCAAGGCCTATATAAAGCCATCAACCTTAACATCAAAGACCTACAAGTGTTTAGGGATTCATAAATTGTGATAAAATAGGTAAGAAATAATATACACTATTTGTTTGGACATTTGAAACATTATCAATCGTTAGTCAAAGACCTTATTTTTCACTTTACAACGTTTAATATTTCCCTTATCCCAAGACTCCAAAATGCAAGCGTCGATATTTTGGCTAATGTGGCCTCCAAGCTCATTCCACCAGGAGATTACAGTCCTGATCGCTTTTCTATTGAATTTATTTTTAGGCCTTCTATTCCTGACAATGTCACCAATTGGTGAGTCTTTAATAACAATCCAGATATCATAAGCTTTTTGACATCAAAAGGTTCTTATTATGACTAGATAATTGATGAAGATCAACATGACGTCCAGCTTAATAAAGACGCAACAATGAATGCTATACCTAAGTCTGTTGTTAAGATGGAAGACTTATATGACCTTAAGGACAGATTCAAAAGACCGACCAATTCAAAACTTCAGAGTTCAACTCTAAGGTTTGAATTGGTTAATCTCAGAACTGACCTTAAACCACAAAATATCAATCTAGGTCTTGGTCTTACATTAGATGAAAAATCAGCCTTTATACAATTGTTGAAGAAATATAAGAATATCTTTGCTTGGAACTATGAAGATATTAAAACATACGACACTTCTATAATTCAACATACCATCCCCATGACATCTGATGAAAAACCTGTGCAACAGAAATTGAGAAAGATTCATCTCAATTTAGAAAATCATATTAAGTATGAATTGAATAAACTGCTGAAAGGCAATATTATTTTCCTAGTTAGACATTCCAGGTGGGTCTCCAACCTTGTCCCACTCAGAAAAAAGAATGGTGATATTCGAATATGTATAGACTTCCACAATCTCAATAAAGCTTGTCAAAAGGACAAATTTTCGTTGCCCCCTATGGAACAGATATTTCAATCAGTTGCAGGCTCAGAACCAATGTCTTTCCTAGATGGACTTTCAGGTTATAATCAGATTCTAGTACACCCAGATGACTGGCTAAAGACTACATTTAGAACCAAATGGGGCAACTACGCCTATCAAAATATGCCATTTGGATTAATCAATGCTGGTGCAACATTTCAAAGAGCCATGGATACAGATTTCAAAGGTTTGGTAAAAAAATCAATGGTAGTCTATTTAGATGACATAACTGTATACTCTAAGAAATACAATAAACATATGAGATATTTGAAAACAAATCTTTGAACGATGTCAGAGGTACATAATTTATTTTAATCCCAAGAAATCTTTCTTTGCGTTAAGTGAAGGAAAACTCCTTGGATTCTTTTATCCAAAGAATGGATTCACATTGACCCTGATAGAATAAGAGAAATATCTAAAATTCCCTTACCAAGAAAAAAGGTCTATGCGATCTTTCCTGAGACAAAAATTTTGTTAAGATATTTTCCCTGACTTTTCATGAATTGTTTTACCTCTTCAATCCATGATTAAGAAAAATTCTCTTTTTAAATGAGGAAATACAGAGCATGAAGCCTTTGATTTGATTAAACAAGACATCATAAATGCTCCTTGTTTAGCAACTATGAATTTTTCTAATCATTTCATTTTATATACTTTTGCTTCTGAGAAATCATATGCAACTATATTAACATAGGTCAATGATGATAAAGCTGAAGCACCAATTTCTTTCTTTAGCTCCAATTTATAGGGGGTTGAATTGAACTATTTAGATGTTGAAAAACAAGCCTTTGCTATTTTCAAATCCATAAAGAATTTCAGACCCTTCCTCCTCAAAACCCACACAAAGGTAGTAGTACCATTCTCAGCAGTTAGAAATATGTGAATGCAAAGGGATGTAGGTGAGAAGAGAGCAAATTGGGTAACGTCACTACAAGAATATGACATTCAAATCAAATCTGCTAAAATTGTAAAAGGTCAATGTTTTTGCAAAATGTTAGCAAGAGCATCCAACTTATTAGCACTACAATATTCAGATAACGATATACAAGTATATGAGGTAAGCCTTAATGACATTGAATCCAAATATGCTAATATCATTTTTTATTTAAGAAATGGGTATGCCCCTCCACAACTAAATTACCAAAGAAAAAGGGTTTTGAGGCTAAAAGCTAGATAATACCAAATAATCAATAATGTGTTATTTAGAATAAATTATGATTCTGTTTTGCTTAGATGTTTTGAAAAATCTGAGGCATAAAAGGTTTTGCATGAACTCCATATGGGCCAGCTCATGGAAATTTTGGATGCTATACAACCACACATAAAATCATGCATGCTAGATATTATTGGCCAACCTTATTCAAGGATGCACACAGTTATGTAAGGAAATGTAAAGTTTTTCAAACAGCTACTGGCAGGCAAAGGAAACCTACGTTACCATTGCAACTAGTCAATATTGAAAAACCATTTGAACAATGGGGACTGGACATAATAGGTGAGATCGTTCCTCACTCCTCTAAGGAGCATAGGTACATTCTTACAACAACTGTTATTTCATGAAATGGGTGGAAGCAATTCCGCTTAAGGTAGCCAAGTCTGAAAACAATATTGAATTCATCGGTCAATTTATTATTACTAGATTTTGTTTTCCATCTGCCCTTATGTTTGATAATGAATCTTATTTTTCAGGAAATGATATGATAGAATTCGCTCTTAAAAGAGGTTTTAAGCTTAAATACTCTGCTAACTATTATCCTCAAGGAAATGGCTTAGCTGAATAAATAAACAAAAATCTCATAAGAATTATTAAATGAACCATTGATTAAAGTTAGAAAAATTGGCATAAGTCTTTAATATTTGCTCTATGGGCAGATCGAATAAAACAGAAGGCCTCCATAGGCACTTCTCCATTTAATTTGGTCTATGGGAAAGAAGCTATCATTCCGACAAATGTAGCTATTCCCTCGCTAGCCCTAGTTCAATTTATTTAAGAAACTCCTTCTTCTATTCAAGTGAGACAATTACAAATCCTTAAGCTCGAAGAAGAAAGGGAAAAGGCCAAAATTACACATGCACATCATCAACAGTTAGTCAAAGCTTCCTTTGATGCGAATTTTGTAAGTACAAAATCCTTTTAGCTCGAAGACCTGGTATTGAAATGGGATAAAGCACACGAGGAAAAAGGTAAGAATCCCAAGTTCCAACAAATGTGGCTTGGCCCATTTCAGATTGTGGAACACATAGGCCCATCAACCTTTTTATTACAAGATTTATCAGGCAAGAGATAATCTCTACCTGTTAATGGGCAGATCCTTAAGAAATATTTTTCATAGAAGATCACCTCTTCTATTCCTTGTATATTATTGTCTTTACTTTTTAGGAAAAATAAAAGTTGAGTAGTATTTACTTCTGGCTTTATAAATAGTAGTCTCTTTTATATTTTGACTTTTCGCTTATATAAGTAAAGATGGTTAACAAGATGATTTTTGCATTTGAAACATGGGTTAAGTTTTATTGCTCTGAAATGGCTTGTTCTCTGTCAAAATTATTTGTCTTTTTCTAAACCTCGACTTTATAAAAAAACCTTTGCTCCACCATCAGTCAAGAAAAGTATATTCAACAAAGCAAAGTCTCTCTATAGAAAAGCATCTTCAACTCTACAATTGTCATCCATAAACTCTTAAGAAGTTAATGATTCTCTCCATCTAGTAAGATTTCATCCTCAGAGTGTAATTCTAAAATGTGCTTAAACTTAAAGGATAAGAGGTCTCATTAAGAGCTGGCTTACCATGATCATAGGGAAATAACTAGCTGACATTACCAATACTGCATATCAAAACAGGGTAATTGCTTGAGATTCCATCAATCGAAAGACAAGGAGTCTCATCAAGAGCTAGCGTGTTCAGCCAAGTTACAACCAGTGAATGAAATTGTCAATTTTGGTCACCAAACCAAGAAAATGGCCTTTGAGGAGTGAAATGAAAACTTCAAAGAAAAGAAAATTATTAAAAAAATAACAAGTATATAAATCTGAACTTATCTTTAAGGATTGCATTCTTTTCTAGATGAGATCCTGAATCATTGTTGATTAAAAGGTAACCTTGTCGAGGCTATGGACGCCTGCTGGCAGCAGAGGCTCTGCCTATGGCAACTGAATATACCAAAAGCTGATTTGTGAGTCCCCCTGTTTTTATCTTTAAAACCAAGTAATGACTGATGTAGCCAAAACAAATTTCATACTGAAGAAGATGATAAAAAGGATGATAGTTATTTAAATGTTGTTTTATTATTTAGAGCAATGTTTCTTATCTTATATTTCATGTAATTTTTATTTTCTATATTACCTTTAATTTGGAAGTTTTTAGAAATTTCAAAAAACTGTCAGAGATAACTGGTTCTTCAAGTGAATCTCCAATTGTTGTGATACTCAACAACCCCCCATTTATTAATAGTGATAGTCAATATTATATTAATAAATGGGGACCCTTTGGAAAAAATCCTTCCAAAAATAAGTTTAGCATTTAGGCATTTTTCTTGTTGATTTTTGGATAAAGCAAGATATCAAGATAAAACCTTTTGAAAAAGCTAGCAAATGTTTGCCTTTTCAAATAACGCATGATCAAGCGTGTCAAAAGCCTTGCTATCCATCAAAACTAGTGAAAAGCGATCAAAAGAGGAAACCACGCTAAACCTTGAAACAATTAGGTTTCCCATGTGAACTAAGTTCTAAAGCATTTCTTATTAAAATAAGGCCTACATTGCAAATCACCACTTACAAGGGGGGCGCATTAACAAAGTATCTTAAACCATGCAATATGCGAGATTGCGATGACACAATCTCCCTTATTGCATCACATTAAGAACACTTAAGAGGAGCCCAAACCCTTATCATCATGCAAGATTGTGAAATGTGATTGAAGACCCGAACCCGATTCCGAAATATGTTATAAACAAGCACTCAAGTCAGTTTCTTAAGAAAAAGGGATTTACATAGAAAATCCTAACAAATAAGCTATGCTTTGAAAACGATAATGAGCGGCCCCCATTTCACATACCATAGAAACTAAAGAAATGGTAGAGAAAGCACATAAACATAATGCGATAATGTGATTTGTGATATTGCATCGCAATCGCAAAAATCGGCATTAATGAGCAATAAAGCTAGGGATAAGGAACCATTAGTGGGCATTTAGTAAGGGTTAATAGCATTTACATTTGAAAGGCAGTTCAACGTGATACGATATCTTCTCACCTGCGTTCAAATAAAAAATCCCTTATTGTCACCTTTCCAAAGTTATCTGCATCATTCATTCTTATGTTAATTCTTATCTCTGTATATCCGATAGCTTTTTTTTGCTCCATTTTCAAGAAAAATCCACAGAAAGAGTGATTGGGAGCAATGGCAAAGAGGGGCAAGGTAGCCGTGTCTTAGAAATTAGAAATGATTCGTTTATTCACTGATACTACATGCAAAAGAAACGAAGGAACCTCTACATGGGAAACCATGCATGATTTATTAGAAGAATAACAACCAAGACCTCTGGTAACAAAGGCCACAACCGATGGTCATGCTTCCTCATACGCTTCCATCTTTCATACGACATGCTCATTTTTGCACCGCATAGTTGCAAGACTAAAGATAATTCCATATACAGATATGGTCAAGTGGATAATTAATTAGGTGGATGTCTCAGACAGAGAATTTAAGAATATCTAGTAGGAGGTTATGGGATCTTTTTCACTAGATAACCTGCGGCTTATGTACAATCTTCCAGAGCCACAGATGTTCTACAACAAAAAAATCCTCGAGAAGTTTGCTAAGGAGAATGAAGACCCAATAGACGTCACACGAACTTGGACGCAAAATGAAGGCATGTTCAAGAAGGATAAAATAGGTATGTATTCTAAAACATCTATATCTCCCCCTCATAGTTTTGCAACAACCATGCTATGTAGAATGTTCGGCAAGACCGATAGTACCAAATTTTCCCCAGAATGGTTTCCATTAATAGATGCAGCTATAAATGCAACAATAATGAATTGGGCCCAAATTTTGTCTGATAATTTGGTGAAAGCCATAATGGAGTATAGGAGAAAGAGGAGTATCTCTTCTATTCATGAGTGCCTATATAATGGACGCTATCTGTTTTGGTTCCAAATTTCCTATCATGGGATGGAAGTGGACTATGAAAGACCGGCTTCCCATTCATATACATCATAAGAATATGTGGGAGTCTTAGTTTCACCCCCATTTTTACAGAATTTGTCAAGGAGTTATGTTGCCTATTCATAAACAGGTCTACAATAGGAATGCCCCTAGATTTTCTAGAGAAGCCGAAGTAGATATCCTACTTGTAGCTAGATGGTTTGGGGAGGAGACATTTACATATATCAGAGTATTCGGGAGAATTGTTTCACCACATGTCCTCCCATACTATGTCCCTGATAAGTTAATGGTTAGGGAGATAGCCTACCAAATAGTAGGAGAAGGTGGGCTAAGAAAAGGATTGAAGGAACAGAAAAAGGTCATTTGGCCTACATTTCCATTGCAATGTGGTGCGTTTTCACTACACAATTTTGGACATGCATGCAAGGAAGCAAATATTATGAAAACTATGAAATTGGTTACATTCCCAGGAAGATAATATGACCCAAATGGCACCGCCAAAGACTTCAGTACTATGGTGAAAGTGAAAATATTCACCCATAAGGAAGATGCATTCGATGACCTCTTCATACACAAAGAGACATTTTCAGAAGTAAAGCATATGACATCACTACTTTTTGCCCCAAATGATCTTGAGGCCTTCCATGAATATAGAGAGAGGAGATTATTACAAGTCCCATTGGACCTGCTACAGATTGAACCAATAAGAGAGCCAACTCCCAATGTAAGCCTTGAAGAAAGCTCCAAAGAAAATTCTAAAGATAATTCTGGAGCAAAGTCCCAGGAGAAGTCTACCCATGAGTCAAAGCACTCAAAGCAACAGTCCTAGAATGGGGGTAGTAAAAACAAAGAGTCTGAAAGGGACACAAGCAGAACTACAGAGAAAGTAGTCGAGAAATCCTCGATGAAGAAACATAATGGAATTCAATCTACCTCCCTCCAGTCGGCAAAACCTCCAGTTAATGATTTAGAAAAAGAATTGGAGCATTTTAATAAAAATCTCCATATAGAAGAACAAATATCTGAAGTACATACTCCATAGCAGAGATCAACTCAAGAAGTTACAGTGGAGAAAATTGTAAGCACTTAAGATGTAGAGCTCATTCCTGCCACCCCCACTTCTGAAATTGTTTTGAGAATTGAAGAAAAGAAAGTTGGATGATGCAGTTGTTACCACTCCCGACAATGAACCAAAGGATATTGTCTGGAAAGATTCACCCATGGACCGATCTGAGAACCTTACGAGACTGTCGCAATTTGTGGGAGCCTATGCTATGGAAAATATTGATAAAGCAACAGAGGTTCAAATACTGCTAAGAGAAAAGGAACAAAAGATCCTGCTATTGGAACAACAATTAGAGCAAGAAAAATCTAACCAACAAGTGGAGTTACAAATTCCCAAACTATAGCCGGAGTTTGAACAGATGCAAATACAACATCAAGCCAGCCTAGCAGAAAAGGATGCACAAATTCAAGCTATGACAGAGAAGTATAAAGACAATTCACAAATCGATCAGTTCGTAAAAGAAGCACTCAGACTTAACACCCAACTAATGCAACAAAATGAACTTCTGTGCCAGGAAATCTCGTAAATAAATCCTTATTACGAGATCAATGATAAGCTAACAAGCCAAGTCGTCGACATGAGGCTTGAGTATGATGAAATCCATAAAAGGATTTTTGACTTTATCACCTGGAAAGAATCAAAAGATGGGAGAAATGTTGATTTTCCAAAACTGGAGGAATCACATAAAGAAATTATATTTTCAGATTGGGATTCTTGACTCAAGCAAGCAGAAAGGACAAAAATAGTCGTGGCAGCAACAACAAAAAACATCATTGAAGTCATTAATGAAAATCTACATGGCTCCAACCTGGTTGTAGAATGTATACCAGGATTTATTCCAAACGCCAATCAACTGCAGAAGTAATGGAGACAAGCAATAAAGAAAATGGAGGAGGTGATCAAACAAATGAGCAAGCTAAACTGCTAAGCATACTGGCAATTCATAGTCAAGCCATACAACTAGTGGATGACCCTGTGATTCCTAACCACTTCCACACATAAAATGATGCCAACATTGAAGGATGTCGTATTTACCAGATAGTTGAAATCTGTGATCAGCCAACTGACACAGCTCAAACCAATGACAGATATCTGTGCTCTTAAGGATAAAATGCAAAGGAGTTAGTCACATTGTTTTATTTCTATTTTAGTTTCATTCCGCATAATCTGAGGAAGTTCATTTAAACCTCCTCAACTATTTTTGTAATAATATATTTTAGGACCTATAGTTTTAACATTTAAACCCCTCTCATGCATTTAGAGAGGGGTCTAGAAATTTTATCATTAAAATTCTTCAAAGCATGCACTTCTGTAACTTTGAGGAGGTTCTGGTGGAATGAATGGAACAAGATCTATTTCCTTTTATATCTGGCACGTTCTACCAAAATTTCACTTTTGAACTTTTATATGATGTTGGATTGGTTGGAATTAGATTGATATTGTTGAAACACATGAGAACAACTTATTACAAATGGTACTTTTATCTTGTAATTTTGTTTTACTTATGTATGAGGGAATAACTTTTCTTCAATTGCTTTATGTACGAAAGATTGAATTTCGGTTAGCATTATTGCACTTTTGTATGGTGTTGGATTTAATTTCCTGTTTAATACATGAAATTATTATTGCAGTTGAATGATTTGTATTACCAATTACTATAGGACATTATTGTAGATCACATATTTTATTTTTATTCCCAGGTATAGTTATAATTAGATAGTGTTTAAAACTAGTATATGTGCATGTAATTAATAGTTTATATTAGATTACACTTAGCTAAATCATTCCCTTGTTACATCATATATTACCCCATCAACACTACCAAAACTTTTTTTGGGAAACTAGTCCCATTATCCCCAATCAGAGCCACTACACCAAATGAAAAAGAAGCTGCCAACCAAGGTCTGGACCGGGTGGTTTTCCCCCATGTTGTAGCAATTATTTTTGAGGCTTCAACAATGACCACGCTTGGCATCAAATCACCACATTCACCATCACAAGCATGTCAAAGAGTTGGTCTCATCACAACAGACTGAGTGTCAGTGATGTCTTGCATGGCTTGCTCAAGCCATTTTGTCTCACATGAGCACATGTGCATTGTAATGTAACGTCATGTCAAGTGGAAGTTCAAGTGTCAATAGTTGGATGTAACAATCATAGAGTAGATGAAGAGTCATGAGGGTAGATGAGCTGTCACAAAGGGGAATGTCAAGGGTCACCCCACCCTTTGCTATAAATAGAACCTCATAACTCATTGTAAAGGCTTTTGGTCAGCCAAGCTTCTGATAAGACTATCATGGAGAGAATTTGGAAAATATTGTAATGCACCTTGGCTTCTCCACTGCACGGAGCTAGTACATCTCTTTGGAGGAGCAGGTGGATGTGGTTGTAATGTTCCACTATTGGGACTAGTGGTTGGACATGGATTTATTGTATGGCTGAAAGTTACACTTCTTTATATAATAAGAGCCAGCATGTCTCATGCATATGTCATATTGTATTCCAGCTATCTTGTTTACTCTAAATGGTATATGTATATGTTTTCTTATGCTTGCATGTATGGACTATTTTATATAAGTATGTATGAATCTTATTGAAATGTGTTGATTGCTTTGACCATCACTTTGGATTGTTAGCTAACTGGATTTCCAGCTTGTTATGTATCATCTCTCGTGTGTTCCCTTCCCATCTGAGTACTATTATAGGTTTCCAATGGGCACACTCATCTCAACCCACAGCGTTAGTGTAGGTTTTAACCCCATACAAAAATTACCTGCATACAAATTCTAAGAACATAAAATAAAAAATGCGAGAGCATAACACATAAAACACATATACAAAGAGATTTTCCCCGGGATCCCAAAACTAGGACTACGAGCTTGATTTTTCATTGTGTTCCTTTCAATTTTACAATACATATATATACATGCTGAATCATCCAATACCATGGACCGAAAACCATCACGTCCAAAACCATGTGCGAAAACCATGCACAAAACCATAGGTAGGTTTGCCCAACTAATATAGGGCCCAAAATTTTTTTCCTGGGGATGCTTCCACAGACCCCGTAGAGGGGAGCTAACCACCCCACTAAAACCCCCTATGACCCCCTCACTCCACAATTGGTACAACAAAGGGGGGGCTCCACCCCCCCTCTAACCCCCAATTAACTAGCGCAGCTAGTCATGGAAAGAATATAACACAACCAAACATTCTCCCACTTGTTGTTTTCTTTCCATAGGGGGCCATAGGAGAGCTTAGTCATTTATCCATCCTGGAAATTTCCATTGTTTCTCTACACCAAGTGAACTTCTTAGAGCTCACAGATTTTGTCAATGCATCTGTAGTATTCTTCAAAGTGTCCACCGTTACCAGCAGCACTTTTTTGTCTTCTATCATATCCCTCACAAAGTGATATTGAACATCAATGTTCTTTGTCTTTGAATGGTAAGCAGGGTTCTTTTCCAAGAAAATTTCACTTTTGCTATCACAGTCTATCCTTATAGCTCCCTGTACTAACCCCATACTTGAACACAATCTATGCAACCAAACTGCTTCCTTGCTTGCATGAGTGGATACCATGTATTTTGCCTCTGTAGTTGATAGTGCCACTACAGATTGTTTCTTACTCATCCAACTGATTGCACCTCCAAATAGGTTAAACATATACCCACTTGTAGATATTTTCTGATCCAGATCTCCAGCCCAGTCTGCATCAACAAAGCCACGAATATCCAAAACTCCGTCCAATCCTGGTCTCCCTTGGTAGCACAAACCATAATCACTAGTGCCACACAAATAACTGAAAACTCGCTTCACTATTGTTCAGTGCTCCTTCCCTAGTTTTGACATAAACCTACTCAATACTTCCATTGCATGTGCAATGTCTAGTCTAGTACAAACCATCGCATACATGGGGCTACCAACTGCACTTGCATATGGAACATGGAGCATGTCCTCTTCCTCTTCTTATGTCTTTGGACTCTGTACAATAGATAACTTCACACCTACAGCAATAGGAACCTTCATCGATTTACTATCCTGCATATTAAACCTCTACAGTATTGTCTCAACATACTTCCTATGGTTTAATCAGAGATTCCTCTTTGCCTAATCTCTTTTAATTTCCATGCCCAAAATATAGTTTGTAGCACCAAGATCTTTCATGTCGAATTTGGAGGAAAATTGGGTCTTAAAATCTTGGATAATTTCTTTATCATTTCCAACCAGCAAAATATCATCCAGATACAAGACCAAATAAATAACACGGTCACCAATTAATTTAAAATACACACAGAGATCTGCTTTGCTTCTGGTGAAGCTAAGTCCCCATATAAATGTATCAAATTTCTGATACCACATCCTTGGTGACTATTTTAACTCATACATCGACTTCTTTAACTTTCATACCAGTCTTTCTTACCCTTCACCGCAAAGCCTTTAGGTTGCTTCATGTAGATCTCCTATTCTAGATCCTCGTGAAGAAATGTTGTCTTCACATCCATCTATTCTACCTCAAAATAAAAAGCAACAAAAATAGATAAAAGTAATCTAATAGAAGCTACCTTGGCAATAGGGGAAAAAATATCACAAAAATCAATTCCTGGCACCTTGGAATAACCATTTTCTACCAATCGAGCTTTGTATGTATCCACCTTTCCTTATGCATTTTTCTTCTTCTTGAACACCCATTTGCTACCAATGGGTTTCCTTCCAGTCGGCAACTCCACCAAATCCCAAGCCTCATTTTTGTGCAAAGATCCCATTTCGTCAACCACGACCTCTTTCCAAAGTTTTCCATCCTTTGAATCTATTGCTTCCTTTACAGTTCTAGGATCATCATCATTAATAGATAAAGAAAAATTTGAACAGAAAGCAGATGGACTATACCTTTCTAGCCGCCTTCTTTCTCGAACTAATCTTATAACAACTGGAGCTTGTGGATGTTCATCTTCTAATTCCTCTTCTACTATAGAGTCTAATTCTTCCTCCTTTAGCTGAAACTCTATCTTCTTAGGTTCTTTTGGTTGGACTTCATGTTTAATGAAATATTTCACCTCTTTGAACACCACATCTCAATTGTACACAACCTTCCTTGTTACTGGGTTCCAAAGTTTACAACCCTTTAAACCATCCTTATACCCAATAAAGATGCACTTTTCAGAATTACTATCCAACTTTGTTCTTTTATCCTTTGGAACATGTACATATGCATCACATCTAAATACCCTTAGATGTGAAAGAGAGGGTTTCTTACTAGTCCATAACTCTTGTGGAGTTTTATCCTCCAACGCTGATGAAGGTGATCTGTTGACCAGGTAACATGCAGTATCCACCGCCTCTACCCAAAATTCTTGTCCTAACCTAACACCACTGAGCATACTTCTTGCCCTTTCCATCAACGTCTTGTTCATTCTTTCTGCAACTCCATTTTTCTCAGGTGTGTATGGAGTAGTCTTCTGCTGTGCTATACCACACTTCTTACAAAATTCTTCAAATTCCTTCTTGCAAAACTCTCCACTGTTATCTGTTCTCAACACCTTTATCTTCTTCTTTATCTGGTTGTCCACCAGAGCTTTAAATTCTTTAAACCTGTCAAAGACTTCAGATTTATTCTTAAGGAAATATATCCATGTATTCCTTGAGAAGTCATCTATAAATGATACATAGTACACAGACTTACCCAGTGATGGAACCTTGACAGGTCCAAACACATCACTGTGCATAAGCTCTAATATCTGTTTCGCCCTCTTACCACCAAAGGGGAAACTCACCCGATTTTGCTTCCCTTATACACAATTTTCATAGAAATCAAAATCGAGAGAGATATTAGTCATACCTTTTACCATACGTTTACCATGAAGTATTCAAAGGCCCTTCTCTCCAATATGTCCAAGAGTTTTATGCCATAACATGGTCTTTTCTCCAGAGACCACTAGATTTTTTGCTCCACTTTCAGGAACCACAGAACTGTTGTACCCATCAACAACAGTGCTACCTTGCAGCTCTATTCGTCTACACGCTTTGAGGGAACCCAATGCACTGGTGTGCCATGCTGCCCAAAAAATCTATTCATTCTCTTTCTCATCTAGTTGTAGAGATAGACCGTGCTTTCAATCACTTTGACTATAAAGCACACAACAAAGAAATTATGGAATTACGAAAAGCACCTGATGAATCCATTGATCAGTTTTACACATGCTTTTGTAATACTACATATCAATTCCCCGAAGATGATATTGATTGGGAATTTCTTTGTGGGAGATTTGCATATCTTCTTCACATATATGAAAATCCACAATTCTTGAAATCACTCGAATCCCAATACTCCAGTGATGGGACTGTGCAATCATGAGCAAGCACAGTTTCTGTCACAAGTGATGGTCTGCTTTCACCTCATCAAACATCTCCACCACCCTCGAGTGATGTGGGAGAACCTGCACATACATCTGTTGATCTGTCACATCCTCCCACCCCACCTGCTCTTGAGATTTGTGTAGATTTGGCTTGTAAGCCTGTTGGTTCTCACGTGGATTCGTTCCCTTGCCCTCCGTCCTCACATTCTGATGATCCTCCAGATTGTACTATCTTGTGTTCTTCCATTTTGGACTCCTCACTTGTTGTGAATTAGGATTAGGTTGTCGACAGAGTTGGTGTTCTGAAGCCAACCTGCGCCATCATTCATGATGAGTGTGTGTGGGAATCTAAAGAAGAACTCGCGATGAAGGACGACTCCCTTTTAGTCGCGCCTCATCCGCTTCATCATGACATCCCTTGTGATTTTTCCGTTGCTGATATTCCCTGTGCAAACCCATTTCTGGATGTTTCCACTTCCGATCATTCACAGGACACGTCAAATGTCAGTCTATCATTACAGTGCGGAGAGGACACATCTTCCTCAGAAAATCTGTCCAATCTGTCATCTATCTTTCTTGAAAACATAGTGGGTGAACATATTTTCTTACCATCTACCCCTCTGCCCGATTCATTAGATCATGAGAATGTCGATGAACATATCTAATATTCTAATCTTGGTTATCATGATCTATTCACTTCCTCATCCGATCACAATGTTGATTCAATCGCTATTAATCTATCCAAGACACTGTTCTACAATGATCTATCTATCAACAAAGTCGAAAGCCCCCAAAATATCGAGGCACTTCAACGCAAGCTAATGGTTATGTCAGGCCCTCACTGTCCTGAGGTTGGTATCACTTTCGGTTAGAAAATTGTTGAAGCATTCAAGGCTCCTCATTAGTCTATGCTTTGCATAGAAGATCAACTGAACATCCATATTTCACTTCCTCCACTTGAACTACACGATCCCATCTCTCATGCATTAGAGGAATATTACACAGCAAGCACACATGCACAACACAAGTGGTCTACCTTTCTCACTTTTAAGTGCATGTCACAGTCAAAAGAATAAACACACTCAACATCTGCATGCAGTGTAGCACAATATCATGGCAGCTCCATAGAATGCATGTCATGCACTTTCGCTCATCTTTGTTTGGTGGTCACTTGTAAGATCGAAGTGTGTTTGTCTTCACTGTTACATCTTTCTTGTTTTCTGGTTTCCACAACTGTGTTGCTCGTGGACTGAGCCTTCACCAACATGCATCAACCAACTCGTTGATGGCTGCATTGGAAGTATCACTTCACGTGATATGACCCATGCATTGTTAGCTTAGGATTAGTAGTAGTGTTTTATTTTGAGTTGTTTGCTTGCATGCTTGTTTTCTTACTTACTTGGTTTGTTTGTTTGTCTGCTTGCTCGTTCACTTACTTGCTTTGCTTTCACTTTTTTCTTCTGATCTTGCTTTGCTTTGTTGTTTTTTAGTTCGCTTGTTTCATTTGTAGGATAGTTTTTCATGAAACCATGTATGACAGTGAAAGCAAGCTGGGTAAAGTATAAGAGGCCTTATGTTTCTATCAATACTTGGTTATCTATCATCCTGCCTCTATATGAAGAACTTGTTACTCTTAGTCCATGATACGTTGAAGAATAATACATAATGTTTGAAGTGAACCTTGGTGAAAACACAATGCTTGCACACTAACTAGTGTCACCTACTATAGTCGGTTGTTTTTGGGTTAACCCTTGTCAGCTCAGTCAAGTAGAGTAAGGTAAGGGTGAAAAGCTTAACAGGCACATCAAAGGTATAATAAACTACTTCTCTGCTGGAACAACCTCTTCTGCTCTCAATAAGTCGGGATCCCTTTTCTACCTCTGAAATGAATAAGTGCTACACACAATTAAAAAAATGAAAAAGTTAAAAAAATGAAAAATGAATAAGGCAAAAGAAGAGAAAGGCTTCCTGCGTAGAAAGGTGATGCAAGTAACTCTGCCAGGGTACTAACCAGGCTTGCTAGCAATGAAGCCATGCTTGTATTCCTATGTGACTCTGTCGGGGTACTGTCTAAGCCTGTTGGTAGCGGAGCAACACTAGAGATGAAATTAAGACTTTGACGACTATAATTGTTATGCATCAATATACCCCTCAACCCCAATCGAAACAATTGTGTTTCCTTGGCTTGGAATGTGTGTCAATAAACCAAGAGCTTGGAAGATACTACACCTTACAATCAAGCTAGTGTGAAACCAAGATGAGCTGAGAACTGAACAATACTTCCAGAGGTATTAGACTTAATTTTAATGAACAAGGCCCATTTAGAGAGCTGGAGTTCTACTAGTGTGTCGCCAAGCGTTGTAGCAACTACAACCACCCTCCAAAATTCTACCTTAACTTCATTTTGGAGTCTCCCTACCAACTTTTCGCAGCATGCCTTTCTAAGTCAAGTACTTGGTCTAGCTGTAGTCTAAGGAGCTCCCCCAAGGAATTGCACAATTCTATAGGGAAACCAGCCTTCTCTCTAGAAATTGCGCAATCCTGACAGGCAGCTTGCTGGGCTCCAGAATTGCTCAATTCTAGCAGTCAACGCTCAGTGAAAATTGCGTAATTGTCCCTACCAGGCCTGCTTAGCCCAGAAATTGCACAAATATGGGCAAAAATCAGCTACTCTACTGAGAAATTACATAAATCCCTTGGGTAGCCAGCCCAGCTCCTAGCCAAAAATGTGCATTTTCTCTTAGTAGTCGAGCAATCTCTTGCATGTGAAACTGAGTTGACTGGTTCCCTTCGGGACTGAGAAAAACTAATTTGCATGCATGGGCTACTTCTCCCAAGGTAACATGCAAAGGCATCATTTGTTTCAGGGATCTATTTTAGGTAGTTGGAGGTTACATGCAAGGATCATTTCATAAACCTCCCACCAAGTGTCACTTTCCCTAGATTTGTAGCATGCACGTCACATCCTCGATGTTATAAAAAATCATCAATTGGATACTGCAGAGCTCATTCCTCACATCAACCTTTCATCTCTGACATCCCAGGAGCTGCTGGCACATTCAACTCAGTTGTTTTGGGACAAGCCTGCTTCCCATGTCTTGTGTTTCATTTCTAGCGCTTTTTGTGTTTCACTTCATATGAATGTTGTCTTCTTGATTTCATTGAGTGCTTGCTATCATTTTGATACATATTAGATTGTAATAGCACCATTTCAGTTTTCATTGCTATCTCACTGTTGTCACATGCATGAAACGTTTTTTCACAAACGGTCGTTGATTCAGTGACTCGCCTCACCCACATGCATTTTGTTCCATTTTTTGAATCTCTCATTCACCGTTTGTATGCATGATCATTCACTTATTCTTACACTCAGTATCACCATGCGTTCGCACTCACATTCGTGTTCAGTTGCCCATCGGTGAGTTTGGGCAACCTCGGCGCAGACTTTGCCTTCACTGAGATAACATTGTGCAGTTCAGGGAAGGAAGGCTCTGTCTTCCTCTCCAGAAATGTGCATTTCTACCTAGGTGTTATCCTCCAGGATTGTTTTGTACATTTATGAGGGACAATGGCTACTTTCCTAGAAAATTGTGCAATGCAGTCAGTGAGCCTACATCCATTGCCAACTGAGATTGTGCATTGCGCAATTCCAGTAGTCAACAGCCAGACTAGACTATGCATTGTGTATTTCTAGTAGTCAATTAGTCTCCTAGCAGCCCAGAATATGCCTTGTGCAGTCTTGGTAGTTAGTCTCCCAACCTCACGGCCGAAATTGTGGAACCTTCATGATCAGTCACACGAGTATGTTGCAAGTCAGTTCTCAAGTTCATTTTGGTTTTCGACTGACAGATTGCTTGCCATGAGTGTTTCCATATCTCCAGGTATTGCAAGTGTTCATCTTCCTCTCAGCAGTACAGGTACAATTTTTCCAGGAGAGAAGAGACGAAAACATGTCTAGAGCACACTTAGGGATGCAGTTGATCAAGTTTATATGAACTTGTCTACCCATGAAGACATCACGGTGTTCGTAGACAAGGACATCAAGATATAACAATAACAACATCATAGCGAGCAACATCATGAACAACAACTGAAGGCAACATACCGAATGCAACAAATGCAAGAGAAAGGTTGTTGACAACACAGAGGTGGAACAAAGTTGTGAGCTCAAGCAGATCCACTGATGATGAAAGAAACTTTGGAGACTCAAGCTATGAGGTGATGGCGCGACATAAAGATCGCGAAAAGGCAGAGAATGGAACAAAGAAGAAGTTGCATGTTTTGAAGAAGCAACTCAAGGAAGAACATGAAGATGCACAGACATACGAACGAGTTTCAACAGGAACAGGAACAATAGTGGGTGCAACATGCACTCACGGATGAAATTGCAGTCGTACAAGTTAAAGATCCATCCCAGCAGTTGGCACAGAGCAGATATGGTGAGCAGTGTTGTTGATCACATGCAAGGGATTCAACAACATGCAGGTCATTATGTGCATGCATGCAATCCAACCCATTCAGCACACTCACCAAGGCGAAGACAAGAAGTAATTCCAACTAGAGTTGAACATGTACTTCGACAAGTTGATGCGCATGACCACCAACACACACTTGAAGATCAACACAAACACTATGCATCAGTATGTTTCTGGTTCAGTCGCACCCGAGAATACCATGTGCATGTTAGTAGACAAGTTGGATGAAGGAGACGAACCAATGCACTGGTTGCAATGGAGGCAAGAGTTCACTTCAGCAAGATGTCACCATGGGGTGCATGCACACCATCATGGACGACCAAGCTTGGCATCCGCTCACCACCTTTGCCATCACAAGAATCTCAAAGAGTTGGTCTCATCACAACGGACTGAGTGTTAGTGATATCTTGCATGGCTTTCTCAAGCCATTTCGTCTCACATGAGCACATGTGCATTGTAATGTAACGTCATGTCAAGTGGAAGTTCAAGTGTCAATAGTTGGATGTAACAGTCATAGAGTAGATGAAGAGTCATGAGGGTAG
>APFE030604030.1:16305-29750 GCA_000404065.3 Pinus taeda
TACACGATGACCTCTTTAGAGCAACGAAACCCTAGAATCCAAAGCTCTAATACCAAATGTTATGAAACCAACTCACAAAAAGATAGAAAAGATAGATGAACGCCTTATAAATAAGCCTCTTCAAGGGTGCAACCTCCTTTACATTACACAAATGAACAATTCTTGGATGATACAAATGAAAAAACGTCCTTTCTATATATAAGAGTGTAAAGGGTCATAATATAATGAGAATCGACATAACAATAATAATGTAAGGGCACAATAATAACAATAGTGGGCTTATATGGGGCACAATAGTAACAATATGGGGAGTACATGGGTACAAAAATATAATAAGGGGGTTGTACTAATAACAATAATGGGTTACACTAGTAGTATAGGGGCCTAACAAAAATACCGAGACTACTGTAGGTCAAAAGATACCAAGGAAGAAATATTCCGAATCACCATGGGAAGTGATGAATCCTTGGCAGATTATGAAGAGAGGTTACAACTTAGTTATAAAAGGGCTAGGTGCACACTTGACCCCGAATCTCTAAAGTTGGTCCTGCTGAGAGGAATTCCTGAAGACCTTCTAGACACCCTCCATTTACTAGCTGGGGGCGATATCTACCAACTACCTTATGAATACATAAAGACTATTTTTAGAAACCATTCTAGGGCAGCCAAAAAGAGAGATAGGGGGAGTCAACCCACAACTAGTACCTCCTCATCTAGTTCATCCCTTAAAAGTGAACTTGGAAACATGTTATAAGATTTCAAGAGTGAGATGTTGTAGACTTTTGCCATGCAAATCGATGCCTTGCATATTAAGAGGAAACAAGAGGAAGGAGAGAGGGATTTGGCCATTTTTTGTCCTAGGTGCACCAGAAGGCACCCTAGGAATGAATTTCCATTAAACTTTATAGAAGTTTGTTCAATTTGTGAAGAAGATCATTCTATAGATAAGTGCCCTTTCTTGCCCGAACTTAAAGCTGTATACCAAGGGGTTGAAGGAGCCACTGAACCACTCTATTTCATGAACCAAAGGAGATTGCATGGACCTATATCATACCTGTAGGGAATGCAAGGGGCATCTCAGGCATACTACAACCCCAACCAAGCCACTTCCATACCTTCTTGGGGTCCCTCTGTTCATCCTTCTTAGTCCACACCTCCTCCTTGGTCCTATCCATCTCAATATCATACCCAACCAAACGCTTAATCATTCCACTCCTATACTCAGCCACAACCTTAGTGTAATGCATATCATCAGGGGTGGAGGCCTGAGTACAAATCTTCTCCCACTTTTTTGCCTCCACCACCTGCTCATCCACAACCATTGCCTCTTGCTCCACCAAGGAAACCCCAAATGCCTGCTCAACCAAACCCAAACCCAACTGTACAAGCTCCTCCCAGGGTCCAACAAGAAGTCTCCTATACTTTGACAAGCTTCACTCACTCCATAATGAAGCCAAAAAGGTATGTGATCTCTCCTCTTAAGCTCAAATAGGAAGTCTTGATTTCACTAGCATTTACCCTCAAAAGTTCAGCTTCTAACCTCCCTGGCCACTGACCAAATGCCTCAATTTATAGTGCAATGGAGATCAGTTACCAGCTCCTCCTTCAAAGGGATAGAGTCCTCCTTCAAAGGGATAGCTCCTCTCAACAAGGGATTAGTTCCTCCTTGTATGGGATGCATGAACCACTTGGAGCGAACAATCCACGTAACAAATCCTTCTAGAAACTGTAGAGTCAACCCAAGATGAGTTTTTTAAGATAAAATTGCGCCTTTTGAATTTTACAGGGGTACGCACCCTCCCCTTTACATACAGAGCATATAAGTACGCAGATATCTTGAACAAAATGTGCGGGCCCGCAGGAAAAGCTAAGAGAAAGTGCGGAACCAGAGTTATATTTCTTTTTTGATGTCTTTCTCTCTTTTCTCAAGCTTGTTTTGAAGAGCTTGAGGTTTAAGACTTGCTTAGGAGGCTGGTATAGGTGATGATAGGCCTACACCGACTGCAAATAATCAAGGTGACGATATTTTTGTGTAACAGTATTCATGCCAGAATTATACTGAGATAAGAGTATATGGTTGTGAGCTTGCACCATATAAGCTGCCCAAATATGTTCCTATGAGAATATTTTCTCTGGAATATATTAGGCAGATGATTCACATGGATGAGCTACATTTTGTGTCAGGTAAAAGGAAGTCTCAATTCAAACTTAAAGCACAGATTGGATCATTTATTTGGAACACCAAATCAGCGAGTGTTGAGGTAGATACATTATTGAGGAAGATGAATTTTTAGCCTAGTTTCACCTGGTTCTATGATCCTTTTGGCATAATTTATGCTTTGAGAGTTAGTTTCAAGATGAATCCTTATAACCATACTCCAAGGCCAGAAAAATAAAAATTTATGAATCAAGAAACATGGGTTGATGGGACTATTCAAGAGGCATATGAGTAGGTCATGTTAACCCCCACTGAACAGACTCCAGTTGCTCAGAGCAAGCAACAGAAAAGGCTCAGAGAGGAAACTTCATCTACTGAAGATATTCTTAAAGCATTTATTTTTCAACAAAAGAAGCCTAAGGTTAGCTTGGTCACATCAACAGAAGACACTCCACCAATTATCATTGATCTTGGAGATCTCGAAATGTCGACATCAGCAGGAGTTAGTGCTTCAACCACTCCTCCCACAATTAGTGTTTCAACTACTCCTCCTACAACTTCACCTTCTAGAGAGCCTCTAGAAATTATTCAGTCCACGGGAACTAGCTCTTCAGATGATCAAAATATATTTTCAAGGTTCTTAGAAATTAAGCAAAAAACCGAGACTTTAAAGTCCAATGTGTACAACCATTTCTGGAAACAAACTTCAACCTCCCAACATAGGCTTCCTTCTGCTTTTGACAGTGAGAAAGGCAGAATGCAAATGGCTTTTTTACAAGCCCAGATTCCATTTCCTAAATCACCATCAGATTACAAAAAGATTGTGTTTTCATTTGATACCAGTCAAATCCATCCAATTGATCAGATGGATATGCATAGACAGACTGGTGAGATGTTGTTTTCTACTATGACAACTACAACTATGTCCCTTTATAAACTTAGGACTTCCCTATCTAATGTTCAATCCCAACTTAAGTTAGAAAAAAAATTATTCTCTAGCTAAAGACAACAAAATAAAATAATTAGAGGATTTTTGGATTAAAGTGGGATATGATCCCAAAGATGTAAAAGTTGCAGAGATACTCCTTAAGAAAAAAGATGCAAACATTGTTGCATTGAAGAAACAGTTAGAGTTGCCTTCAACATAATATCCTATGACCAAGGATATGGCAGAGAGTGAACAACAAAAGGAAGATATTCTCAAGCTTATCATTGAGCTGTTGAAATGTGGCAACAAGAATATTCCAATTTTAATTTGTCCTTGAATTAAAATTCGAATTTAGTCTCACCAGCTGCTTGAAAAAATAATTAATTAATTCATCTTGAGTTAATTAGTTGGAAAAATTCAAGCTAGAAGCCTTTGTGAAGTCATGCAACAATTATTCCTTTGATTGAGGAGATTATCCCTTAATTAAGGAGATAAGGATGAGTTGTAATTAGTTAGCTCAGTTAACTGAGTTAAGTCTAGTTAAATTAGTTCCAAACTGTTGGAGGAACTAATGGTGAGTTCAGTCAGTTAATGCATGCATGCATGAAACTAGTGTACTCCAGATAACTAAATATTCTCTCATAAATAACTCATGTATGTCAGTTCAGATAAAGACCCAGTTGAGATTAAAGGTAAGGATAGTGTACTATTAGTTGCAAGAATTTTCCAATAAGAAAATCTCTTGCATGCAGAAGGAATTCATTCCTTGAGATTTGCGTAGTTTTATAGTGTATTGGAGCAGTGTGTGAGATCAGTGTCACACAAGGTTACAGCAGGAACACCCAAGGAAAACTGCACAAGGAAATAGGAGGCTTGGAGGGCAGAGGAAAGGCATATGAGCTGTGTATTCTGTCTATGAGCAGCAGTGAGGGACTGTACTAAGTACTGGATAGCTATGAGAGCTAAAGCTGTGTGTAATTCTGAGATATTTCCACTTGTATGATAATACAGATAGCAGGGTTTTTAGCTAAGGCTTTCCCTAGAGTATTCTTCTGTGTTTCATGTGTATTGATTATTCTTCTCTGTTATGTGTGTTATATTTGATCTTGCTCAAATAGATTAAGCTTCCACAAGTTTGATTGTAGAAGTAGATTAAGTTTTTTGCTTTAGTATATTGCATTATCAGGTTGATCTACAGTGAGACTTTCTACATGGAATTAGAGCAAAGGTGATCGAAGCAGTAAACAATATACTGAAGAAGGGAAAATTCAAAGTTTGAAGTTCTTGGTTGGAGAAGTTAAATCGAATTCTTATCATACCTCTAAGTTCACCAATGGTGTTCAATGGCTTGATACTCGAGTATGCACTGGATGGCAGCTCGAGTTATATAGCATGGAAGGATCGCATGGAAGCGGTATTAGAAGACAATGGTTTGAAGGATTTCATTGATCAAGAAATCCAAAGCTAGCTGTAGCTAATGCCCAAGAATTGGATGAATGGAAGAAGTGTGTGGCGAAGGCGAGGCAAATTCTTCTAAAGGGAGTTCGAGACCATATTGTCTCGAGTCTCCATGGGAAGGAGACTCCGTTTTCAATGTGGAAGACATTGAAGGATCTTTGTCAAAAAAACAATGACCAGAGGAAACTGGCGCTCAAGGAAAAGCTTCAAAAAATCAAGTGTGAAAAGGGAAACACTGTTTCTACATATCTGAAGAAGCTCACCACCTACAAAGATGAGCTTGGTAGTGTAGGAATAACTACAACCAATGATGATACGGTGAGTCTTGCTCTCCTCGGTCTTCCTAAGAGTTGGCGTAGCTACCAGGACTCTGTGAATGGAAGAGAGAAACTTCCAGATTGGGAACGACTGTGGTCAGATCTGCTGCAGGAGGAGATCAGGAGAAGCACCAAAGATGGTTCTTCATCTAAGCATGATGATGAAGAAAATCTAGCCTTAGAAATTAAGGCAAGGAAAGGGAAAGGGAAGGCTTCCCATTCCAAATCGAGTTCTTCTCATGGTGGGAAGAAGATTGACAAATCTAAAGTGAGATACTTTAATTGTCATGAGGTGGGCCATTATGAAACTAATTGTCCATTGAAGAAATCCAAGGGATCCTTGAAAGGATCATAAGGTGAGGCACTAGCCTCTTAGTTCGAATTGGATTTTACGCTCATCGCATGTATGGTTTCATCGATGGTGCGTTGTGTTTGGTACCTTGACAGTGGAGCCTCATTCCACATGACCGGCGATAAGAGTTTGTTCAGTACCTTGAAGGAGAAAGACCTCAAGATGTGCATAGAGATGGGTGATCATGGGAAGTACAGTGTTTCAGGAGTGGGCACAGTTACTTTTCAAAGGGAGCATGGAGCTCCTCTCACCTTGACAGATGTGAAGTATGTGCCTGGACTGATGAAGAACTTGGTATCGGTCGCGATGTTGGAAGACAAAGGCTATGATGTTGTCTTCAGTAAAGAAAAGGCATTCCTCAGACACATAGCCACAGGTCAGACCAAGAGGATTGGGATTCGAGTGAAGAATATCTACAAACTAGAGGTAGATGACTGTGCTGCATTGAGTTCGAAAGCAGAATTGGTGCAAAGCCAAGACATTGGCGAGTTATGGCATAAACGATTGGGCCACTTGCATCATGGGGCCTTGATGATAATGTAGCGGATCTCTACCAGACTTCCCAAAGGTAAACTTGAGAAAGTGGAAACATGCAAAGGTTGTACCTTGGGAAAGTACGCAAAGTTTTCCTTTCATGATCGAGATAGTCGAGCTGAGGTGATCTTAGAGCAAGTTCATACTGATGTGTGTGGACCATTCTTGACAAAGTCCACCGCAAAGAAAAGGTATTATGTGATTTTAATTGATGATTTTTCTGGTAAATGCTAGATCTATTTCATGCAGAAGAAGGATCAAACCTTCTCAAAGTTTTGTGAGTTCAAAGCTTTGGTTGAGAAAGAATCAGGGAAGAAGATTAAGTCCTTGAGAAGCAACAATGGTGGAGAGTATATCTCACACGAGTTTAAGGACTTCTGTGTAGCAGAAGGAATTAAATAGGAATTGATGTCACCTCATAACCCACAGCAGAATGGGGTGGCTGAGAGGAAGAACAGAACGATTGTGGGGGCAGCTTGGGCGATGCTGCATGACCAAGGTCTACCACTTTATTTGTGGGTTGAGGCATGAAACACAATGGTCTATTTGCAGAATAGAAGCCTGCATCGCATACTTGGGATGAAGACACCAAAAGAAGCTTTCTCTGGGAAGAGACCAGATGTGAGTCACTTCAGGATCTTTGACTCATCGGTATTTTTCCATGTGACCAAAGATGCCTAGAAGAAACTTGAGCCGATAGCTAAATTGGGGATACTTGTGGGGTACACTGACACACCTCACAATTATTGGGTGTACTTGCCTACAAGTCTGAGGACAATGGTACGTAGAGATCTAAATTTTGATGAGTAGAAGGCCATGCAAGTTTCCCTTGAGAGGGAGCTCCAACTACAGGTTATGGAGGAACTTTTGGTTCCTAAGGAGGAGGAGGTTCAGAATGATGTGGAGCAGCTGCATGCAGAGGTTCTAGGAGTGGAGGCATCCAATCAAGCATAGTCTTCCAGAGATGGTCGAAAGCGCTCAAGGGAAGCTGACAGATTGTTGTCCGATGCGAGAGAGAATGTGGAAGAACCATCTTCTTAGTGCAGACATAGGAGGTCATCTGATAGGTACACTAGATACATGGCCCTTGTTGGGGAATGTATTGATACTGAGCCATCTTCCTTTGAGGAAGCAGTGCAGTAGTTTATTTAGGTTGATGCTATGGTGGAGGAGTATGACTCCATAGTTCAGAACAGTGTTTGGGATGTGGTTCCAAGACTGGAGAACAAGTCAATTGTGAGTTCCCGTTGGCTTTACAAGGTAAAGAAAGTTGTTGATGGCAGTGTGGAGAAACATAAGGCAAGTTTTGTTGCCTGTGGTTTCTCACAGGTTGAGGGGGCTGACTATGATGGGACTTTTGCTCTTGTCACAAGGTACTCATCTATCTGATCAATGTTGGCACTATCAGCACAGATGGGTTGGAAGATCCATCAGATGGATGTGAAGGCTGCATTCCTCAATGGCAAGATTGAGGAGGAGGTGTACATAGAGTATCCAGAAGGTTTGAAGACCTTCGATCCTAAGTTGCATGTGTGTCGACTCAAGAGAGCCCTGTACGGGCTGAAGCAAGCACCTTGTGCTTGGTACACCAGGATCGACAACTACTTCACTGGGTTGGGCTTCACAAAGAGTGAAGCGGATGTGAACCTATACCACATGATGGTGGAAGGTAAGCCGTTGATCATTGTTCTTTATGTTGATGATCTCATATTGACAGGTGATGATCAGTTGATCATGTCTTGCAAGGAGGACCTTGCAAGAGAATTCGAGATGAAAGACATGGGTCTCATGCACTACTTCCTTGGTATGGAAGTGTGGCAGAAGGATGGAGATTTGTTTGTGTCTCAGGGCAAGTATGCCAATGAGATACTCATGAGATTCCAAATGGAGAAGTGCAAGCCCATGCAGACTCCTCTAGCAGGTAACTGGAGGAAGGAGGATGCTACTTTAGGAGAGGTAGTAGAAGCTACTGTGTACAGGCAACTTGTGGGTTCACTGATGTATGTAGTGAACACACGACCAAATTTGTGCTATGCAGTGAACCAACTGAGTCAAGCTATGGTTCGGCCTACCAAGTTGTTTTGGAAGGTGGAAAAGCATGTTTTGAGATACCTCAGAGGCACATCTTAGTATGGATTATGGTACAGACGGACAGAGGGAGTGAAGCCACAGGGCTTCACTGATGGAGATTGGGTAGGGAGTCCATCAGATTGGAAGAGCACATCAGGAGGAATTTTCAAACTTGGGTCAAAAGCAGTTTCTTGGTACAACAAGAAACAAAGGTTAGTTGCACTCAACTTGGCAGAGGCTAAATACATGGCTACAAGTCAGGCAACATGTGAGGCCATCTAGATGCGGGAAATTCTAGTTGGATTTTTTGATGAGAGGATGGATCCAACTGTGATCTATTGTGATAATCAGAGTTGTATCAAACTCCCTAAGAATCCAGTATTTCATGACAGGTCCAAGCATATCGACATTCAATATCATCATCTCAGGGACTGTGTGGCGAGGAGGATCATGTTGTTGTAGTATATTTTGACCAAGGAGCAAGATGCCAACATTTTGAATAAGGCATTGTCAAAGTGTAAATTAGAGTTCCATAGAGACAAGATCGGGGTGGAAGATTATCCCTTTCTTGTTGAATGGGAGTGTTGAAATGTGGCAACAAGAATATTCCAATTTTTATTTGTCCTTGAATTAAAATTGAGAATTAAAATTCGAATTTAGTCTCACCAACTGCTTGAAAAAATAATTAATTAATTCATCTTGAGTTAATTAGTTGGAAAAATTCAAGCTAGAAGTCTTTGTGAATTCATGCAACAAATATTCTTTGATTGAGGAGATTATCCCTTAATTAAGGAGATAAGGATGAGTTGTAATTAGTTAGCTTAGTTAATTGAGTTAAGTCTAGTTAAATTAGTTCCAAACTGTTGGAGGAAATAATTGTGAGTTCAGTCAGTTAATGCATGTATGCATGAAACTAGTGTACTCCAGATAACTGAATATTCTCTCATAAATAACTCATGCATGTCAGTTCAGACAAAGACCCAGTTGAGATTAAAAGCAAGGAGAATGTATTATCAGTTGCAAGAATTTTCCTATAAGAAAATCTCTTGCATGCAGAAGGATTTCATTCCTTGAGATTTGCGTAGTTTTACAGTGTGTTGGACTAGTGTGTGAGATCAATGTCACACAAGGTTACATCGGGAACACCCATGGAAAACTGCGCAAGGAAATAGGAGGCTTGGAGGGCAGAGGAAAGGCATATGTGTTGTCTATTCTGTCTATGAGCAATAGTGAGGGATTGTACTAAGAGCTAAATAGCTGTGAGAGCTAAAGCTGAATAACTATGTGTAATCCTGAGATATTTCCACTTGTATGTTAATACAGATATCGAGGTTTTTAGTTGAGGCTTTCCCTAGAGTATTCTTCTGTGTTTCATGTGTATTGGTTTTTCTTCTCTGTTATGTGTGTTCTGTTTGATCTTGCTCAAATCGATTAAGCTTCCGCAAGTTTGATTGTAGAAGTAGATTAAGTATTTTGCTTTAGTATATTGCATTATCAGGTTGATCTATAGTGAGAATTTCTACATGAGCAGAATATACAGTTGAAGAAAATGGAAGAGAAAATTGAAGAGTTATTGAAGGAGAAGGAAGCAACACAACTTGCCATGGTTCCACTCACAACAATCCCAATAGTAGTTGCAGGTACAGAGCCTAGTTCGTCATCAACATCCATCAAGTCTACATCAACAATAGATGATCCATCCAAATTATCACAGGAATTGTCCATACAGAAACAGGAAAACCAGAAATTACTACAGAAATTCCAAAATCTAGAATTGCAGAAAGTACAAGATGATACTTTGTATGTGCAAGAAATGCAGAAGACTCATAAATTGGAACTTAAATTCCAAAAGTTAGAGAGTGAGTCCCTGATGGCAGACACTTTGGCTCATGCCAAGGAAAGTTATTGGACAAAAGTCAGCCAATCCATGACAAAGTTATGGCCATCCATACAAATTATTTTTGAGTAGCAAGAACTCATTACTAGATGCAGAGCAGTGATTGAAGAAGAGAAAGCAACCTTGAAGACCAAGCCAACAGAAGCCATAGATATGATCAAGGTTTTAAACTAAAAAAGCAAAGAATAATTAGAAGAAATAACATCTCTGACAGAACAACTACCATATTAGAGCTCAAGAAGGTATTACAAAAAAGAAATTTGATCAATCAATTAGAAACTAAATGCCAAACCCTGGATATTTTTGTCAAAAGATTTCATTCAAAGTTTAATGTCTTAAATCAGAAAGGGTTGCCAAGATTAATAGGTTTAAATGATAAATTTATTAGATTAGATGATTATTGCAAGGAGTTATTTGCTATTGCAATAGACAAAACCAAATTTGCAAGAGTTAAAGGACATATAACGGGGAGGGATTTTCTAGAAGCCTTGGAGTTTGATTTAACCATCTTGCATGAAATTAAACATTTGCTTCTCACCAAGCCTAATTTCGAGAGATACACAGAGGTGGACGAAACATTTAGGAAGATGGTGAATGTAGAAATCCCATGTGAACAAAGATGGGATCAATTATGTGAAACAATTGAGTAATTTCTCATTTTAATAGTTGGACAACTCAACAGTCTTTTCAAGCCAGATCATCAACAAATTCCCAAAGGATAGAGCCACCTCTTAAGAAATTTCTCGGTTCCTATTATATTGTTTTATTTTTGTAATTTTGTACTATTTTGGTTTTCCATTCCAACCAGATTGTAGATCTTTTGCAAAAATTTGTATAAGTAAATCCTCCTTTGAGTTATTATGGGTTGAAGCCTTGAACAGTTATCAAGAAATTTTGTATTAAGTTGGAGCATTTTTGAAATAATAAAAGATTTTTGATTTACCTCATATGGCTTGTGTCTCAGTGAGTTGTATTTCTTCTTGTGTATTCATTATGCTTTCTTCATATAAATGAAGTCTTTTGCAGTTATCCGATTTAAATTTTAACTGAGTTTTAGTCTCATTTTGAATCCTCTGTGAAGTTGTAATTTTAAATAAGAGAATAATTTATAGAACTGTTTGTTATTGTAAGTTCCTCTTTAAGTATAAATTACACCAAATCTCTATAACAATTTGATTATATTTTGTTGATCAAGAAAGCACTTCTTTCTTAATTTCTTCTTATAAATGGTTGAATATTCAGTTTGAATATCAAATCAATCATACCTCTCCATGCTCTACTTCTCCATCCCATTAAAATCAAACTAACCATGTGAAGTTAAAGAACAACCTTTTATTTTACTTAAGAATCTATCTAAGTTTAAAGCACTTGTTTATAAAATAGTTCATTGGTAATCCAATCATTTAAAACAACAAAACATTATAGATGCTTTGGCATAAGTAATCAACCTTAGGTTATCTCAAAGGACAACCATCAGATTGGCGTCGTTTGCAGGGAGCGAAGGATTGAAAGTTAGAGTTTCCCTGGGGAAATGATTTTCCCTTTTCCTTTAAGGTGAATAAAGGATAGGATATAGGTCAAAATATTTCACCTGGTGATTCCACTGGTCCAAGTTGGATCCTTTTAAGAATACTAGATCATGTTCTGATTCTGAGATTGTTAACCCTCTACCAGATCCAGAAAGACTTATTAGGGGAGCCTCTTCAAGGAAAAGACATAGAACTTCTTCTTCTTCTTTAGCTTTACACCCTGAAGATATATCATATGTAGATCCTTTTTCATTTATGCCATCCAATCTTGATTGGACTGAACTACCTCCTAGGGTTTCTGAACTCCTTTCAAGAGGAGTAGATCTTCCATCAACCTTTTTAATGCAATCACTTGAGTCATATCAAGTGCCATCCATTCCTATAAAATCACCTTCATTTGAAGAAGAATTGGGTTTACATTTACCTAAATTCAAGCCTAAAGACTTCATTTCACCAACTCCTTATTCTGTTCCATCAACTTATACTAATATTGAAGAGACATTCTCTGTCTATTCAAATCCTTTGTTTGATAATAACAAATATTTTCCATCAGGAGTTCAAAAGTTGGTTATTAAAACCCCTTTGAAATCTTCAATGAGGTCTCCTCCCTCTTTATCTCCTCCACATACTAATACCCCTACTGATTCTTCTTCATCACCTTCATATTCATCACCTTCCTCTTCCTCATCATCATCCACTCAGTCACCCCAGAATCCTCCTGCTATCATGGATTTTCAACCCATTGTACAAGCAAGCTATGCTGCTCTAGTCCTCCCTCAAAACTTGGCAAATTTTCCTAATGGATATATAAAGCATTTACCAAGATTTAATGGAGAAACTGGTCCTTCAACAGAAGATCATGTATCAACTTTCCTATATTTTGCTGACAATATGAACATAGAACAGGAAAATGTTTATATGAGATTATTTGTGCAATCCTTAGAAGGAAATGTTAGGATCTGGTTTAGGCAAATTAGACCTGACTCTATTAGAACATGGAATGAGCTCATAACTATCTTTAAAAATCAATGGAGGGTAAAGAAGGATCTTGTCTACTTTCTCACTGAACTTGAAGAATTGAAAGGAAACCTTGGTGAACCAGTTTCTGAATTCATCAAGAGATTTAAAAAAATCTATTATAAAATGCCCGCTGATTGTAAAACACCAGTAGCAACTGCAAAAGTCAGATTTTCCAAAGTGTTTGTAGATGAATTTGCAATCATGCTGAGAGAAAGGGTATTTAATACATTAGAAGTCATGAAGATAAACGCTACAGAAGTAGAAGCTAATAGGTATGCTTCTGGAAAACTTAAAGCTAAAGTAGGGAAAGAAGAAAGAAAATTAAAAACTAGGATTGATGATTTATCTTCTTCCAAATCTAAACTTGAAGATCAGAAAATTGATGAAATTACATCTTTACTTAGAAACCTTTCTAATAGGATTTCTAAAATTGAATCACAACCTAGAAATACTCAGCAAATTGTTGTCAGACCTCAAGCTCAAACTCAATTTCGAAGAGCTCCTCAAATGCAAATCCTTCAGAGACTAGGTTTTGATCAAAAAATTCAACCACCTTTGTTGATTGATGATCAACAGCCACAAGATACAAGTCCTTTAATCACTGGATGTAGAAATTTTGAATAATATGAGACTATTCATAGAGATTATCCTGATTATACACTATTTGCAGAATGCATGCATAATACATAACCTCCTCTACATTGATCATCAATTTGCAGTATTAAATAAACGATCGCATGCACACATTGAAGCATCAATCACACATATCAACACAGTATGTACCGGGGAAAGCATACAACTGAAAACCCCCAACTATCTGTATATTATATTGATTGAGAACATGTAACAATACATAGTACAACACTCCTCACAAGTACTCAGTACTATCTCCGCCTATTACACACAAACTAACTCAGATCTGAACTAATCACTGGCTCAAATCTCCTCCGCTGCTTGCCTGCCTCTACTGCGCAATACCTGTTGAGAATGGAACGAAGAATCAGCTCCAAATTCGTATTCCCTTTTCCTATAGCACGCAATCCTCATTGGAATACTCAATCCATTGATTGTGCAAATCACATGCACAACTATAGTCACAACTGACAGTTGTCTTTCCCTTTCACTCATCTCTAACACTTGTCTCCACTGAACTGTCCATGCACTGAGTTAACTGATGTATTC
>APFE030604031.1:0-32997 GCA_000404065.3 Pinus taeda
GATGGCGCAAAAATGGAAGCAAAGAATGACACAAAATAGGAAGCAAAAGACAATGAAAAATAGATGCAAAAAATGACACAAAACTAGAAGCAAAACCTGTCATAAAATAAGATGTAAATCTTGGTTCAAAATTTGACGCAAAAAATGATGCTTAGTTTGGTTCAAAAAATGATGCAAAATCTAGAGTGAAAAAGGATGCAAAATTAGACGCAAAAAAGGACGCTTTAAAAATTGTACAATAGAGCCAGATTTAGCGCCAGGTTGCTCATCACAATTACAAAAAAAATGCACTAAAATCTGGAGCTAAATCTGGCGCAAATCGCTGGTTTTGTTGTAGTGACCTCCCCATATTGTGAGCCCAAGTTTTCCTTACATAGGATCACAAACAACCTACATGAAAGGGTTTCCCATATCTATAGTATTTTTGACTATTTGGCTTAGTATCCTTCCATCGTGTTAGTATTAAAGGTTCTTCAAACCTCCCCTTCTCAACAAAAGTTCTCTTTTTCCACACTTGTAGCTATTAATCCTTAAAATTCTTAGTTATGAAATTTGATTTAGACAAAATGGATCTTAGTATCCCATTGCCTCATATTTTATTTCCTTTATATTGTGGATGAAGGTGCTTCCACCCACATAATATCATCCTTTGTTTGGAACAAGTTTGGATCCCCATAGTTGACCTTGTCCACCATCACCCTTTGCACTTATATAGATGTCCTTTCCAATAAAAATGGATTTTTCAAAACATAATCATGGAACTTGTTGGTAAAATTATCTTAATTGGTATTAAAGTTGTGGATGCCTTGATTACGTCATCCTATTGGGGTGTAGTATAAGTATGCTATGAAGGTGATTATTGTTAGATTTTTTGAACTTGATCAAATTTAATGTTCAATAAAATATCTCAGAACACAATAAAGCTAATTTCTTCAAATCTGAAAATTAAAAAAAAAACACCCTGGGTTCCTAACTCAATTATTTTTTTTCCAAAGAAAAAATCATCAAGTTTCTATTAATTAAAACGGAGAGTTACATTGTAGTATATGCAATGAAGCATTCTAGGGATGTCCTGAAGGACTCGTGTGCTTGAGGCACACAGGGTAGCAGTGCTACCCTAAAATAAAAAATAAAAACTACTCTTCTCTCCCTTCCTTTTTTTCCACTTTTCGCCAACCTCCTGTGTTGGGAGTGGTTACAATGGAAAGCAGATTTTCGCTTGTAATGGGAGAGTCTTTATCAGATTCATATCCTTCTGAGCCATGAGTTCGCTTGGTGCCAGTTATTTCCATTCCTATTGGTTGAACTTCTTGGTGCTGCAGTGGGTCGCTATTCTGTGTATTTTGCTCCATTTCTGCTTTGTCCTATGCTATTTTTGCTTATTTTGCTTCTTCCTCCAGGGGGCTTGTGTTTTTCCATCCTTTTGCCTGTTTTTGTTGCTTCTTGTTCCACTTGGGTGTTTTTTTGGCTTTTAGGAATGCACTGTGGAGGTGTCCTATTTGTGAACACCCACGACATTTGAAAGCTGTGTTTTCATAGTCTAGCTATTGTATCCACTGTGTATTGTTGAAGTTCAATGTTATGCTTGATGTTAGTCCTTCACTGAGATCTACCTCAACACATATCTTGGAAAAAGTGAGTATTCCTCTTGTAATTCTATCATTGTCGATTTTAAGGAATTTTCCCAAGGTATTTCCTATGGCGATTAATACATAGTGGTGCTAGAAGTGTAGCGGGAGGTTGTGCAACCTGACCCAGACTGACATCTTTGATACCACCATTGTGTTGGCGTCGAACTCTAGAAACCATGGGGTCATAAATAGTCTTGTATTACCCCAGAACCATGGCCCCTTGTTTATTATATTTTCCCTTTCTTGTGCTATTCTGAATTGTACTATAAAGAATCCTTTTGGGCATAAGTATATTTTACAGTCTAGTGACCAGACCTCATATATCCATTGGTGCAGCATATCAGATTTAGGCCAAAATCCATTGAACCTACACATAACTAATTTGGAATAGATATTTGTGTATAGGTTCTTTACCTCAGGCATTGCAATGGTAAGCGCAAGATTCTCAGATTTTTCTTCTACGATGTAAGGCCCTGGTAACTCTGGCATCATTGTTTCCTTGGCTTGTGCTTTATCCTTGCCTTTGACTGCATCCTTGAAAGATCTAGTGCTTTTTTAGCTAGTTGTAGTGCATCTACCCCTCAGACACAGGTTGAGAATGATGGTAGAGTCTGTGGTAATGCCATAATCCTAGAGAGTGTTTTGGTCTTGTAGACCATGGCCTGAGCAAATCAAGTTTTGCTGATGTGCTGGTATATCGAGGTAGTTCTGGATTTTTAATCTTAGCTCCTGAATCCTCTCCCGCTTCCAGATTCAACAACAGATAGTCTTGCCGTCCAGTGTTTTGATGAAGATTTGTATCCAATCTTCCTTAGTTGTGGGTGGAGAAGGGACTCAATTGGTTGCCCATGTGCCCTGAGATGGCAGGGTTGAGTATGGCGATGCTCTGTCTGATTCTTCTTTGGATGAGTCTTGACGGACCTCCAAATGCATGGTGCTTTTGGCAAGAAACGCCCCAACCATGAGTCTCATCTACCACTTTGTGGCACAAACCCTCGCCGGTCCAATGGAGAACGAGGATGCGGCGAGTAGCACAACCCTTGACCATTTCTCTCTTTTATAATCTTTTGACCTAATCTCCAAAATGTTGGAGGGCTAAGATTGCACCTCCACACTTGAAATCAATGATCATGATATAATCTTCATTGAACTCTTAAATTTATTAAAAAAAGTGGCCAATAAAATAAAAAATTAAATTATTCATTCTATGCCTAAGGTATAAAATTAAGAAATATTTAAATAATTCAGCTGAGAGAAATTTTGTGATTCACTTCATGTCATGGCACTAGAACAATGAAGAATCACCTTCCAAGGTACATTTTAAACACTCCCTCTTAGCGATATTAGAGATGAAGGTGTTTTGCACCACCCCCAACTTAACTTTGAAGAATAAATTTTTTCCCTTCATTAAAGCCTTGGTCAGAATGTCTACTGCCTTCTCATTCATTAGTACATAATATAGCTTCACTGTTCCTTTTTGCCCATAGTCTTGAATGAAGTGGTATTTGATCTGAATGTGCTTCGAATTTTCATGAAGACTAGATTCTCCAAGACATTGATACAACTATGATTTCATAGTGAATAAAAATGGCTTTATCTCTTGATCAAACAGCTCCATGAGAAATTTCCAAAGCCACATTACCTCAAAATATTCTAGATTGGTAGCCATGTACTTGACTTGAATAGAACTTAGTGCAATTGGCTTCTACTTTCTGCTGAACTAGGAAACTGCTTCATATCTCAAGTTGAAAAAACACCCAAAAGTACTATTTCTATCAAATGTACTACCTACCCAATTAACATCGATGTACCCCTCTAAATTCACTCCATCCTTCTAACTATATCACAATCCATAATCAACTATGCATCGAAGGTATATCAACACATGTTTTGCAACCACCCAGTGAACTTGATTTGGCTTTACCATGTACTCACTGAGTGTATTTACTACAAAACTGATATATGGTTTGGTATTGAACAAGTACATGAGAGACCTAATCAACTTCTTATATAATGTTGGGTCCACTACCTTTGATATGGAAGCATACATATTCTTCTGGTTGGTCATTAATCCCATAGAAATGGGTCTATAGTCCATCATCCTAAATTGCTTTAGGATCTCAACTATATACTTCCCATGCTCAAGGAATATCTCTCTAACCTTTTGCGAAATCTCTAAGCCCAGAAGACAATGCATCAACCCTAAATCCTTCATCTCAAACTCTGTTTCTAGGTACCTCTTGCATTCTAATATGATCCTCTTGCAACATGTTAGAAATAAGTCATCCATGTACAATACTATAATGAGAGGCTCACCCTTGATCTGAATGTAATATAGGTTTGAGTCTTCCTTAATAGATGAATCCCATGTCATACAAGTAACTATCAATCCTAACATACCTTTCCCTGGAAGCATGCTTGAGTCCATAAAATACTCTCTTCAATATGAAAACATGGGAATATATCCAATGCACCTCAAAACCCTTCAAATTCCCAATGTAAATATCTTCCTTAACCACACCATTAAGGAAGGGTTTCTTCACGTCCATTTAGTGAATCCTCCAAACCATCTGTAATGAAATAAAAATAGCTACCTTGATGGATGAGTATTGGGCTATTGGGGAGAAGGTATCATTGTAGAAAATCCCTTTAGCCACAAATTAGGCCTTAAAAGTTTCCACACTTCCATTTGTAACATGCTTAACCTTGTAGACCCATTTAGATCAAACCACAATTTTTTCCTCTCACCATGGCACAACAACCTTACAAACATTTTTCTTCACAATGGAAGAATACTCTTCCACCATAACATCCATCCACACTTAATTCTCAAATGCCTCCTAGAATATAGAATGCTTGGCCTCAATCATCTCTCTCATCATTGACATATTGCTCTACCTGGCTGAGTATCTACAAGTACCTAAGTACTGATGAGCATCTCTCAATGTTTTCTTTTCCCACTTGTCCTTCTTCCTTTTTGTGTTGGAAGATTGATCCTAGGATAGAGGATTCCTCTATTCCTTTTCCTACTCCTCATGCTTGGCAGGTTCATTCAACTCACCACTCCATGTCACAATATCCTAAGGAGTTTGCACTACTTCCGTTGGAATTTAATTGTCATTGATGTCAACCCAAGAAACATCTAGAATAAGCCCCGATTTTTGAAGAAAATGAAAAGGAAGATCATTTCTTTCCTCTCAGACCATCTACATTCGATTCTCATCGTCAAGTTGAAACTAACGGTAGGTGGCATGACACATAAATACTCACAGTTGAGGAGATATATATAATCGAAGTTGGAGCATCATTGTGTGGTCAAGTGCCCCAAAAGGAGATGCTAAAGGAATCTTGATGATTGGTTAATTAATGGAATTTATTCTCAAGAAAATTTGAGTAAATTATGTGGGTTTTATCTACCCTCAAAATCAGGATTATCCTAGCCCAAATCAGCTTGCATACGAGGATTGTTAGTTATGAAATTTGAGTTCAAGTCGGTCCTCAAATAAATTTGAATTAATGATTTTAATTTAAGGATTTTTTTGAGGTTGTCTCAGGTTTCTAAGGGCCTTTTTGGCCAACCTTCTAACCCCACCTTCATATATAAATGAGGCTTGATTCCCTTCAAGGCACACATCATCAAGCTTATCTTTTGTACTTTTTTTAAGGCCAGGTGCAATCACGTCTACCTGAAGCAGGGAGCCAAGTTTGGTTGAGCTTAAACATAATCTTATGTTGATAAATATGAACTGTAAGGTCGTGTTCTAAGGAAAATTCAAGATCCATTTTTGAGATTATTTCCGGGGTCTCTCTAAGGCACAAATTTCGGAAAGGAATATGGATCTTATCGCATTGATTGAAAGCTTTCTATGAAGTGATTTGTACCAAGTCTGAGGCTCATCTCAGAATTTGTTTTGTGACAAATTCAAGGGATTTGTTTCAACCTTCCTAAGGCATTCCTTCACACTTTCCCAAGGCTTGGATCCATGGTATTTTTCAACTTATTGAGGACATATTTTCATGTTCTAGTGGGTTATTTCACGTCAGGTTTGAGGCTTATCGTGACCTACATTTTGTGGAGATTTCAAAGATTTTTCAAATGCACATCAGTGGAAAAATTTCACTAGATCTATGGACTGATTTAAGGTTAATTTTTCACACTAGTGTGAGGCATATAATTTCCTTTATATGTTTGCATCAAAGTTACCTCAAAGCTTGTTTAAGTTTTGATTGAGGCCCGTCTTAATTTTGAGTAAAAGGTTGTACATGAGGTTTGTTTAGAACACGTATTTGACAATAGATAAGGGGCCAAGATTGATGGGCCCCAAAATTGTATATTTTATTTGGCCCATTTGATTATTTATACACACCTAAAATATGCACTTGACCCCTTACTTTCACATTATAGAGTTATTTCATAGTATTAACATGTCCTTAGGAATTTGATTTATCCTCGCTTATTATGTGCCTAATATCATTTAATTTTGTAGAATATTGAGAGAATATTGAGTAAATTTTGAATGAGATAATATAGGGACTTGCTCGATGCTACATGATGGACCAATATTGGATAATAAATGAATTGGATATCATGAAATCATTGATATATTCTTGAGCTCCATTGATTGAGAAAATCTAGGAATGTGTTCCCTACCATTAAATGAAGATTCCTCATGTTGGGATCTAGATCCTCTTTTTGAGGGATTTTGGAGGGAAAAATACCACCTTTCAAGGAGGATGCTTAATCATCAAATTTTATAAGTACCAATCAAATTATCCTCTTGGGACATGCATTTCTTAGTCTTCTTATGATTTATTTTTATTTTTTATTTTTTATTTAGCAATTTTACTTTCATTTCTAGCAAGGATGTACTTAGATTAACTCTAATAATAAAGTTTGGTGCCATTTTTTAGCTTCTAAAGCTTGGTTTACTTCATAGGACTCCGAGTATCCTTGGGTTTGGCCATCCTAGGAGTCTTAGATCCCTGCCGTACAACTATTATATCTTCTTTGCACTTCTTATTCACTTGCATATCTTATTATTGCTTTTCCTATTTCTGCATTTACTATACATGCTTCATTTGTTGTAGGTTAGATTGGTTAAATGATTGAAGTAAGTTTATTTGCATGTAATTTATATAGGTACAATCATGATTCATCCTTAGAAAAAATTTAAAAAGACATATTCATCATTGAGCTACTTGAATTGGTTTGCAAGTTCACTATTTTGGAATTTCTGGAAGTATCTTGTAACGAAATAATAGTAATTTTTATTGAATTTTAGCATGTGTTAACGAATATATTTTGATTTGTTTCCATATATTTATTCCTAAAATTAATAACAAAACTTACCCCATAGCATTTTCACTTGATTAGGTTAGGCATTTGGTAGGTTAACTAGCTCACTGATTCTTGAATTTCTAGTTTTTAGAGTAGTAAGTTTATGCTATTTTTTAGCACATGTTAACAAGGGTATTTTTTTATATATTCCACTTGTATTGGAGTCCTAGGAAATCCTAATTAATAACAAAATTTACCCCATATCATTTGCATTCATTTTTCTTAGTCATTCGGTGAGATAACTCGGAGGACAAACTAACTGGCAGACTAGGTATTTTAGTCTTTTTCAATTATACAAATCATAATTTTTGTGTGGTGTGAAGGTACTAATGTTGATTTATAGGGTTGTATTTTAATTTACACTCTTCTCCCTACCATCAACCTCTTTCTTTTCACCTCACAACTCTCACAAATAACTATGCACAGAGAACAAATTTATGGGTTATTGAAAGCCACCGTGTGCATTGGATTTTGTGCAAGGTGGGCCCTTGAAGGGTACCAATCTTGAAAAAGGTATCATAAAACCTTCATTTAACCTCCCCTATATTTCTCTACCTTCAAAATTCCTTTTTCACCCTCAAAATGCTTATGGATCCAATCCTGTACAAAACAATGCAATCTTATAACATCGTGTAAACTTGACTGGATTTGCCCTTGAAACTTGATTTTTGCCTCTTGTCCTTGAATAATGTCCCCTAGGCCCTACAACCATGATTTAGGAAGACTAAATACCACATATGTCTCTCCTTTTTACCCTTGCAATACATCTCAACAATTAGGGTTAGTGGACAAATTTATGAATTGGATAGCACAATAATGATTTTCTTGATTGCCACATGAAGTATCTAATGATCTTTGTCAATGGATCTAATATGTTTGGGTAGTGATTGATTACCTGATCATTCATTCATGCAAGTTGGATTAGTTTTCTTTATTTATTATTAATTTAAGGTTTCTATTTCAAGCATTGTTATTTCCATTCCATAGACTAGGTTTCCTTTCATGCAACATTTACATTCTGCAAGTAGTTTAATGTTTATATTTCTGCAAGTAGTATAACCTTTACGTTTCTACAACTAGGTTTATCATTTACATTTGAGCAAACAACATTTCCATTTCTTGCAAATAGAGTAACATTTCCATTTGTACAATTAGTTTATTCTTTGATTTCATGATATTCACTTCGTTGCATAAGATCAATGAAAGAATGAGACATTACATGCTACACATATAAGGCCGACACCTCTTAAGTTTGTATGAAATCCATATAAAGTTGGTAGCCTTGGGAGTTGCAACATCCTTGCTGCAATATCAGGGCTCATCAAAGCTAACCACATAAGGAAGGTAGTTTTTGAAGATTTGTTCAGGTTTGTTAGAACACTTGGTAATTAGTGGCAAAAAGAGGCTTAATATGGTAGTATCCAAATTTTAATTACCATTCAATCGAGAGAAAATGACTACGCAGATCTGCAAAGATTAAGGTATGTTTGAGGCCAATATTTGACTAAGAGGGGTAATCTTTTAACGATAAATCTTGACAAAGGTCAAAGTCCAAAAAGGGAATCTCCAAGGGTAGACAACTCAGGTACCTTAGAAGCAAATTAGTGGAAGAAAAGGTACATGTTTTATTAAAGGTATGAGACATGTTTTTGTTTAGTTTTAATTTGAAAGTTTAGGCAATTTTTTAATAGATCCAAGAAGTAGTCTTTAAGTTTCATATTAGTTTAATAGTTTGAGAATAATTCCATTTCTATATATATCAACAAGATCAACATAAAGGGTATAATTGAACATCGTTGTATGTAGAATTTTCTCTACAAATCAGCTAGCTCACTGATATCATGTAGAAATTTCACCTGCAGATCAAACTGATATATGCAATGTACTAAAGCATAATACTATATCTACATCTACCATAAACTTTGCGGAAGGTAATCAACCATGAGAAACATCAAGCATGAACACATATAACTGATAAGAAGGAATAAATCACACATAACACAGAAGAATTTATACGGGAAAAGCACCAACCTAAAACCCCATCTATGTATTATCAATTAAGTGGAAATCCTCAACAACATACAAAAAGAATAAGCTCAAAAACTATCCTGCTCTCTCTGTACTCTGATGATGTATCTCATGGACTATCTAGGCCTGTATATATAGGCTCTACAAGTTCTCCAAGCCCCTATTTCTTTGCGCAGTTTTGATTGGGGTCCAATTAAATAACATGTGTGAATTATCCAAATCATACATGTTGTCACCTCAGGTCCAACTACACAGTACTAGAAAGAATAATGTTCCTTCCTCATGCAAGGAATATTCACTAGGAATACCCTAGCAACTAATAGTACACTGTCCCTCATCTAATCTCAACTGGGTCTCTGTCTGAACTTGCATGCATCAGTTATTCATGAGTGAATACTCAGTTATCTGAAAATACGAGTTGTCACATGCATGAGCATCAACAAACTAAATCTCATTAATTTAACAACTTGTTAAATTAATCTAACTGGACTTGACTAAGTTAAACTAAGTCAACTGATCCTCTCAATATAGAACTCATCCTTAACTCCTCAATCAATAGAGCAAATCAAGGACACATTCCCCAATCAGTGGAGAAATTATTGCATGATCTCACAAAGACTTCAAGTTTGATTTTCCTTAACTAATTAACTCAAACTGAATTAATTAATTAATATTCAAACTACTAGTAAGACCAAATTCAAATTTTACTTCCTATTTCTAGTCCAGGGACTGACTAAAAATAGGAATCCACACTACACTGCTAAAAATAGAACTTCTATTTTTAGCACTTCCATTTTTCATTCCCTGTTGCCCAATCCAGCACTAATGTCCAAACTACTATTTTTAGCAATGCTAATTTTAGCACTTCTATTTTTAGCAAGTTGTTGTTGCCAATTTTCGAAACTCCCTCTCAATAAGATAGGATTCCTCTCGAACTCGATCCTATACCTCTGGAATGTTCTGCGTGCAACACATCTACCATGTGTGGTTGCTCTAGTGACTCTCGGAACAAAAAAAACTCCCAATTGACCTCTTTGTTGGGCTAGAAACATACTCTGATGCTGAAGCTCTACCTGCTGTTGAAAAGTACTCCCTCTCTGACCTTTACGCTATTGCAACATCTCCATGCATCTCGCACCGTTGCACCCTTCTCTATGCTACCCTGCACTGTGCAACACACTTGTGCCTCTCGCATCACTGCAGCCTGCACGCTCTGCGCTGTCCTGGGATTCCCTGCACTGTAGCTCTCTCTGTCGCTCCATCCGTATCTGTCTTTACCCAATCAGTCAATTCTTGCTACTCCACATCGGGGCTCCCATAGCAAGGTCTCATCCAAGAGGTTGGGTACCTCAAGGATCCTGCCCCTCATCCTTGGGACGATCACTCTACATCGCCCCACCTCCTACGTAGAGGTATGGCTGCATGTGATCCCTCAGCCTACCTGGCTCAAATTTTCCCCCTACTGGAGGTATATGCATGAGTAGATCTCTCTACTCGATCTCCACTCAGCTTCCCTTGTTGTGACTGCTCCACAACCTCCGGAAGCTGCTGCACCAATCATGGTTCCTCCACAATCGTCTGAGACTTCTTCTGGTGCTGCATGTTGAGAGGTATTATACCCTCCCTCTCAACCACCAAGCCTCCATCAGTTTCCTTGCTGCTCAAGGCTTTACATGCATCTTGAACCTCAAGAGCATACAGGCCTTGACCCGTGAACTGATCTGCTTCACCTGTCTAGTGATGATGTGTCTAAGGAAAACCTTTCCCTTACTGAAGACTACATCATAGCCTCTGTCTTCTAGAATCACAGTTGACACCAAGTTTCTCTTCAGTCCTGGTACATACTTGACATCGGTCAAGGTAAGGCAAGCTCCATGCTCCCTCTGAAAAACCTGAGACACTATATTTTTCATCATTACCCATCGCTATGAGTATCTAGAGATCTTTCTCCTCCAAAGTACTGAACAAACTCTTGTCACTATTCATGTGGAAAGAAGCTCCACTGTCAAGAAATAAACCTTCCCACCATGGATGAAACCATGCATGTGAAGAGTGTGAAATCCAACTCAAACTGTGAAGCAAGTGCCTCACCTTGAGATCCTTCCCCGGATCCCTTCTTGGATTCCCTCAGTGGACAATTTGTAACAAAATGGTCCACCTCATGATAATGAAAGCATCATACTTTTGATTTGTCAACCTTCTTCCCACCATGGGAAGAATTGGATTTGGGAAGAGAAACCTTCTCCTTCCCCTTCTTCACCTTACTTGCTAAGGAACAATTCTCTTCATCCTCCATGGATGAAGAACCTTCTCTGGTGCTCCATCTAATCTCCTCTTGCATCAAATCCAACCATATCGTTCCCAATCTGGCAATTTCTCTCTTCCATTAACTGAGTCTTGGTAGCTATGCTAGCTCTTAGGAAGTCCGAGGAGTGCAAGACTCACCATGTCATCATTAGTTGTCACGATCCCTACACTTGCAAGCTCATCCCTGCATGTGGTGAGCTTGGTCAGATACATAGAGATCGTGTCGCCATTTTCACACTTGATCTTTCAAATTTTGTCCTTCAGTGTCAACTTCCTTTCATGACTGCTGTTCTGATAAAGATCTTTCAATGTTTTCCACATCGAAAATGGAGACTCCTTTCCATGGAGGCTTGAGACTATGTGATCTCGAACTCCCTCCAGGATGATTCTCATAGCTCTAGCCACACACTTCCTCCATTTCACCAACTCTTGGGTATTAGATCCTAAGGGCTTGGGGACTTATTGATCAATGAAGTCCTTCACCCCGTTATCCTCTAATACCGCCTCCATGTGATCCTTCTAGGTTGTATAGTTTGAGCTACGATCCAGTGCATACTCAAGCCTCAAACCATAGAACGCCATTGATGAAATCTGAAATGTGATAAGAATTCGATATCTATATCTAGAAACCACAAACTTATTCCTTCTTGTATACTGTTCTTCCTTGATCACCTATGGTCTGATATGATGTATAATTTTCTCTACAAATCAACTAGCTCACTGATATCATGTAGAAATTTCACCTGTAGATCAAACTGATATATGTAATGTACTAAAGCATAATACTAGATCTACATCTACCATAAACTTTGCGGAAGCTAATCAACCATGAGCAACATCAAGCATGAACACATATAATTGATAAGAAGGAATCAATCACACATAACACAGAAGAATTTATCTGGGAAAAGAACCAGCCTAAAATCCCATCTCTGTATTATCAATGAAGTGGAAATCCTCAACAACATACAAAAAGAATAAGCTTGAAAGCTATCCTGCTCTCTCTGTACTCTAATGGTGTAGCTCATGGACTATCTAGGCCTATATATATAGGCTCCACAAGTCCTCCAAGCCCCTATTTCCTTGTGCAGTTTTAATTGGGGTCCAATTACATAACATGTGTGAATTGGCCAAATCATACTTGCTATCACCTCATGTCCAACTACGCAGTACTAGAAGGAATAATATTCCTTCCTCATGCAAGGCAACTGATAATACACTATCCCTCATCTGATCTCAACAGGGTCTTTGTCTGAACTGCCATGCATCAGTTATCCATGAGTGAATACTCAGTTACCTAAAAATACCAATTGTCACATGCATGCAAGCATCAACAAACTGAATCTCATTAATTTAACAACTTGTTAAATTAATCTAACTCGACTTGTATAAGTTAAACTAAGTCAACTGATCCTCTCAATATAGAACTCATATTTAATTCGTCAATCAGTGGAGAAAATCAAGGACACATTCCCCAATCAGTAGAGAAATTATTGCATGATCTCACAAAGACTTCAAGTTTGATTTTCCTTAACTAATTAACTCAAACTGAATTAATTAATTAATATTCAAACTCCTGGTAAGACCAAATTCGAATTTTACTTGCTATTTCTAGTCCATGGACTGACTAAAAATAGAAATCCACACTGCACTGCTAAAAATAGAACTTCTATTTTTAGCACTTCCATTTTTCATTCCCTGTTGCCCAATCCAACACTGATGCCCAAACTGCTATTTTTAGCACTTCTATTTTTAGCAATTTCTTGTTGCCAATTTTCAACATTGTAAGTGGGTCATTGTCCCTGGTACGAGAGCCCACAATTTTCTCTTTGTTTTTATATTTTCAGGGTAGTTTGTTGGTGCAAGGCAGAGAGTGAAGTCTCCCTCAGGTTGGAGCCTGAAAATACTTCAGAGTGAAAGGGTGGTGTTAGGGGAAGTTGAAGCTTGTAGGGTGTTGGAGCATGCTTTTAGAATTTAGAGCTTCCTAATAAATTGAATGCTTTTCTAGAGTACTTGGAAGTTGGAGATGATAAATATTGTACTCATAAATCATATTAGAAAAAACACTATGTGGTTTTTCTTCTAGACGGATTTCCACCTATAAATTTTTTGTGTACAACTCTTGTGATGCGATGCTACTTTTGAATTGATTTGATGCTAACAATATTTAATGCTGAAAAAAGTTTAAGAATTAAGTAAGTGAAGTGAAATGTTGATTCACCCCCTCTCAGTATTTCCAACATCTAGAATTAGAGCATTTTATTTGCAAGTAGTCTAACTACTGGAAGGAAGATCATGGGTTGCACGAAGAATGGAATTTCATTGTTTGATGGACAAAACTTTGCGTTTTGGAGTGGAAGGATGAAAGCATATGTGCAAGAACAATGATCTAATGTTTGGGACTTTGTAGTAAGTGGATACAAAGAACCCTCTGCTCCTTCGAAAGATGATGCTGGTAAGAAAATTTATAAAAGTAATGCAAAAGCCCAACCTGATATTTTAAGTGTTATAACAAGTTCAATTTAGGTTAAAGTAATGCATTTCATATCTGCAAAATAAGTTTGGGATAAGCTTCAAAGCATATACAAAGGAGATAAGAAAGTCAAGGAGGTCAAGCTTTAAATCTCCGAAGGATGATTTTAGCAGCTAAAAATGAATGAAGATGAAAATATTGTACCTTATTTTCTCCGAGTTGATGAAATATTGAACACCATGCAAGGACTAGGAGAACCAATAGAAAACAAGGTAACTGTGTGAAAGGTACTGGGATCTCTTCTGCCAGATTTGACTCTAAAGTATTAGTTATAGAATAAAGATCTATTAGAAAAATTTATCATAGATGAGCTACATGGAATAGTTATAACCTATGAAATGAGATCAAAAGAGGAGAACCCATCTAAAATAGAAGCATATTTTACAACTTCTAAGAAGTCAGAGAAGAACAAGAAACAATCAAAGCCAAGCACCATTTGCAACTGTAGCGATATCTCAAATGAAGAAATAACCAATTTTGTGAGGAATTTGAAGAGAGGAATCATCAATTACAAAGGTAAGTTCCCTTTGAAGTGTTTTACTTGTGGTGAAATTGGTCATTTCACTTCAAAATGTCCTTATTCAAAGTATTCTAATAATGATAAAGAAGAAGAAGTTCCTATGAAGGTAAAGAAAAATTATAAAATATACAAGAAACAAGGCAAAAATAAAGTATTAAAGAAAAGTCTCTATTCAAAAGAAGACAATTCTTCATTTCATGAAGACAATGAAAATGGCAATGATATTGACTTAGGAAAAGTGTAATTTATGGCAACAGATGACCGAAAGGAATACTCTATATATCAAGAGGAAGAAGGTGAGGTAGACCTTGAAAGAGAAATGGTCAACACTTTAAGGGATCTAAAGGTAGAAAGGAAGAACATGAAGGTATTGGGAAAGGAGACGAGTGAATTAAAAGAAAATTCTAGAAGTTTCAACAAGAAGGCTGAAGAATCAAATAAGATCATCTTCGACCTAAAATTTCAATTAGAGGAAGCCATAAATATTGAAGAAACACTCAAGAACCAACTGGAATAAAATGCCAAGATAAAAGAAAATTTGGAAGCAAAGATAGTCTCACTAAGAAATGAAGTTCAGAAGAAAAATGCCCATCAAAATTTTGCTAACAATACCAAACTGTTGGATGAAATTATTAGTAGTCAACATTCATGGAACGACAAATATCAATTACGATATAAGCCAACCTATGATTAGAAGGGTTCGAGGTCCACGACAATTGGAAAATAAGCTTACCAAAAGATTTAAGCAAATATCATCAAGGGCCCTATCAAGAAGGAGAAATGCATGCCCTTGGAATAGAAGGTTCAAGATTAAAAGATGCAAAATCAGCAACCAAAAATGAAGAAAACTCAAAAGGAAGGCTTTTGGAGAGCTGCACCACATTTGAGAAATTTTGAGGTTTAAAATGGGCCTCCTAAGGAATATTATAAAATAATAGTTGAAATAATAAAATAATATTAGATTACATCATCAAATTTTAGAGGGAAAAAGAAAAAAACTATTTTTTCAACTTATCTCCCTCTAGTTTTACTCAAATTTCGAGCAGGAGTACTCGTTATATGCATAATTTAATTCCTCATCCAAGGAGTTCCCATGTTGCATATTTTCGATGGACCTTGCTACATAAGAAATGAGAAATAGATGAAAAAACATAATTGCAATTACGTTTTTCATGTATTTCTCATTTTCGTGTAGTAGGGTCCATCGAAAGTATGCAACACCGGCACTCCTTGAATGAGGAATTAAATTATGCATCCAACGAGTGCTCCCACTCGAAACTTGAGTAAAACCATAGGGAGATAAGCTGAAAATACAAGTTGAAAAAATAGTTTATTTTTTAATCTTTTTTACTCCAAAAATGGTGAATCATCCCCCATGGTTGACATAACCATCTTAAATACTATTGGTTCTTATAAAGTTGATTTGGTTATAATTTTTTTGTTTTGTTTTAAGACCCATTTTAGACCTCAAAATTTATCTAATGCATAAAAGATCTCCTAATATAAGGTATAAAACTATCTTCCTTGGTGTGTGTTATTCTTGCAACAAATTTGGGCACAAAGTTGTGGATTGTAAAGCTTATGAAATGAATAGAAACAACAATGGAAATTATTCTAGGAACCATTATTGTAGAAAACCTTAGGAAGGCTACAACCGGAATTATAACTAGGGAAAATTTTAGAGGCGAAATTTTGCAAGTGGGATATTTTTTGGAAATTTTTTGAAAACAATATTTGTCAATTTGGTTAAAAATTCGCCTATTTTTTACATATATATGATGAAATGGATGATATTTGCCAAAAAATTACCAATTTTAATAGTAAATAACATGTTTTTTTTTTAATATTTGCCTACATTCTGTACATATGAATTTTTTAAAGCAGAATAGTCGCTTACGATAATATATATAGGAAAAATATTAAATCCTTAAAAAAATACCCTGATTATAACAGGTTTGGATCTTTAAATGATGAAGTAGAGTACTAAAAGTGACAATTTTGGACATATAGAAAAATAATTGAAGTTGATCACTCCTCCAAAGGAGCCATTTCATGTTTCAAATTTTCTTCGATAAGAACCTTCAAAAGTTTGGAAAAGGAAGGATGAAAGTTGTGCATTTCTTTATGAGCCCAAAGCAAGAAAATTGTATGATATATTGAAAATGTCTATTCAACACATATGAAAAGGGATAAAGACAAATGTGTATCTTTGCAAAAGGAAAAGTTTGAAAAGGTTTCATTTGGAAATGATGGTTCAACCAAGGTTTTAGGAAAGGCTACATTCAAGACCAGAAGCAAGAATTCCATGGTAGAATATGTTTTTCTCATTGAAAAATGAACCATAACCTATTGAGTGTGAGTAAAATATGTGATCAAGGAAAAACATTTCTATTTGACTCAAAGAAATGTGAAATAAGAAGGGAGAAATGAGGAAGATTAGTGGTGGCAACATCAAGGACCTCGTATGACTACCTAGAGGGAGAACAAACAAGGGTTGAGTTTAGGACCAAGGAACACTCTATTTCAGAACCATAGAGTTGGTACACACTAGGCTTTGTGGACCGATGAGAACTAAAGGATTGGAAGGTGAGAAGTACTTCATGCTGTTTATTAATGATTACACAAGAATGAAGGCGGTAGATTTTTGGAGAAGTCGGAAGGATTTGAATGATTCAAAATTTACAAAGAGATGGTTGAAACTGAAATTTATTTGTAAATCAAGTCCTTAAGATCAAATAATGGAGGAAATTTCACGTCTAAATAATTCCAATAGTTTTGTGAAGAAAACAGAATAAAAATAAAATTATTGGTAGCCTAAACACCTCAGCAAAATGAAGATGGGTACAAGCAATAGAAACAACTAGGCATATTCTAAATAATATCGAAATAAACAACTATGCTAACTCCAAACTAAATAATATCTTTTGTGTACAAGCAATAAAAAAAGCTGTGCATATTCTAAATAGAGGGATGCTTAGAAATAAAAATGACCCAACCCCATATGAGCTATGGAATGGGAGACCAACAATTCTCAAACATTTTCAAGTCTTTGGAAGCAAATGCTATATAAAAAGGAGGATAAAAGATTGGAAAACTGGACTCTTGGGTATATGAAGGTATACCTATTGGATACTCAAGCAAAAGCAAGGCATATAAATTCTATATTCTAAGAATCAACAAGATAATGGATAGTATAAATGTAACAGTTGATGAAATGCACGGGAAAAATACCCAGCACAAAATCAAATCTTCAAAGGAGCAATAAATATAAGAACGAGAGCAAGAAGGAAGAATAAAATAAGAAGAGCAATTAGAAGAAGAGCCAACTATCAATTAGGAGGACAATTAATAGGCACCTTCTAAAATTCCTAAATAATGGTATCAAAAAAATCACCCATCAAAGTAGATCATTGGTGGTATGAATGCTAGAATAGGAACTAGAAGAGACCAAAATATACACATGCAAGAACAAGGGCATCTTACGCTGTTATCAACAGTTGAACCTAGCAGGTTTAAAGAAACCAACCATGATGAACACTGGATGAAATCCATGGAAGATGATCTTGGACAAATTGAAAATAATGAAATGTGGGAATTGGTTCCAAGACCTAGGGACAAGAATGTCATTGGAACAAAATGGATATTTAGGAACAAACTGAACAAAGATGGACAAGTAACTAGGAACAAGGCAAGATTGATTTGTAAAGGACATGTGCAAGTTGAAGGGATATATTTTGAAGAGTATTTTTCACTTGTGGGTAGGATGGAAGCTTTCAGGATATTCTTGGTCTATGATTTCTCAAGAGGAATTAATGTGTATCAAATGGACGTCAAATCAACCTTTCTAAATGGAGAATTGGGAGAAGAAATCTACATAGAGAAGCTATAAGGATTTATATTTACAGAGAAGGAAGGCTATGTGTGCAGGTTGAAGGAAGATTTATACAGTCTCATACAAGCTCTTAGAGCCTGGTATGCATGTCTGGACATGTACTTACAACAACACAGATTCAAAAGAGGAAGTGCAGATAACAACTTGTATACACAAATTGAATGAGACAACTTGAAATCATTGAAGTATATGTGGATGATATCATCTTTGGAAGTGATGATGAAATGTTGAGTAAAATGTTTTCCAACATTATGTAGAGTGAGTTTAAGATGTCCTTACTTGGTGAGTTGTATTTCTTCTTGGGACTCAAGATATATTAGGAGGATGATCGCATAATTACATCTCAAACCAAATACATCAAGGAAATGTTGAAGAGGTTCCAAATGGAAGACTATAAACCTGTTAGCACTCGCATGGTAACTGATTGTAAATTAAGCAAACACAATGAATCCAAGGAAGTGGTCTAAAGACTGTATATATCAATGATTAGAAGTTTATTGTATGTGATAGCTTCGAAACTTGATGTGATGTAGAGAGTTGGGCATGTGGCAAGATTCGAGGCAACACCAAAAGAATCCCATGATGTTGCACTGAAAATGATATTCAAATATCTCAAGGGAACAATATATTTTGGATTATGGTATGCAAAAGGGAGTGAATTCACTATAAACTATTATATAGATGCAGTTTGGGCAGATAATGTTGTTGATTGTAAAAGAACTAGTGGAGCAACCTTCTATGTGGGTGACTGTCATGTATCATGGTTAAGCAAGAAGTAGTCTTAAATATCCTTGTCCCCAACTGAAGCAGAACATATAGTAGCATTAGCATGTTGCAATCAGGTTCTCTGGATGAAGAAAAATCTACAATATCTCTAAGTGAAGTTTGATGAGCCCATTATGATATTCTTTGAAAAAAATAGCACCATAAGTCTCTCCAAGAGCTGTGTAATGCGTTAAAAAAAACTCATTCCTATTAAATACCAATTTCTTTGAGAAAAGATTGCAAAAAGTAATATCAACGTAGAACAGATTGGGAAAAGGGAATAGATATTTGACATCTTCACCAAGTCCCTTGCATGAGAGACATTTGAGTACCTTCGGAAGAAGCTTGGGTCCTAGAGGTTCACATTGATATATGTTCCATCAAGCCAAGAAAATAGGGGGATAAATGCATATTATTGGAAGATAGAGGAAGATATTTTTTCAAGGGGAGTCACCCTTTGCATTCATGTCAAAGGGGGAGATAATTAAGGAATGAAAGATCTGAAGCATGGAGTCAAGGGGAGAAAGAGTCACATAGGAGCACATGTGTTTCCATCAATGCTAAAGGGGGATATGGTTGGAATTTGGTTATCATTGAGGTCAAACCAAACAACAGCTAGAAAAGCCCCTATTTTGATGAAGAAAATGACAAGGATTATATTTTTTGTTTCTCTCGAGACCATCTTCATTTTATTTTCCTTGTCATCCGAATTTCAATTGTAGGTGGCATGCCACATAAATTCTCATAGTTGAGGATATATGTCTAGTCAAAGTTGGAGCCTAATTGTGTGTTCAAGTGCCCCAAAAAGAGATGCTAAATGAAACTTGATGATTGGTTAATTAGACATTCATTCTCAATAAAATTTGAGTAAATCATGTGGGTTTTATTTGCCCTCAAAATGAGGATTATCCTAGCCCAAATAGAATTGCATAGGAGTATTGTTAATTATGAAATTGGAGTTCAAGTCGAACCTCAAATAAATTTGAATTAATGAGTTTATTTTTAGCTTTTTTTTTGTGGTCAGATTACGTTTCTAAAGGGCTTATTGGACCTCCTTTTGACCCTGCTTTCATCTATAATATGAGGCTCAGTTCTGTTCAAGATACACATTAATCAAGTTTATCTTTTGTACTTTTATTATTATTATTATTTTTATTTTTATTTTTTATTATTATTTTTATTTATTTATATTTAATTTATTTTCTATTTTATTTATTTTTATTTTTCTATTTTATTTATTTTATTTTTATTTTTATTTTTATTTATTTATTTATTTTTATTTTTTATTTATTAATTATTTTTATTTTATTTTATTTATTTATTTTATATTTTATTTATTTATTTATTTTTATTTTATTTTTAATTTAATTTTAATTTATTTATTTATTTATTTTTTTTTTTTTTTTTGTGGCCAAGTGCAATCATGTCTATCTGAAGTAGGAGGCCAATTTTTGTTGAGTTTAAACAAAATATTGTGTGGATAAATATGAACTATAAGGTTGTGTTACGAGACAAATTCAAGATCAATTCGTGTGGTTAATTTCAAGGTTTCTCTAAGGAAAAAATTTCAGACAAGCATATGGATCTTCTCATATTGTTTTGAAGATTTCTATGAAGTGATTTAGACCAGGTTCGAGGCTCATCTCACCCTCTGTCATGTGAAAAATTCAAGGGATTTGTTATTGAGGATAGATTTCACACCTTATTGTGGGCTATTTCGCTTTTGGCTTGAGGCTTATCTTGACCTCTTTTCTGTGGATATTTCAAAGGTTTTTAAAAGGGACATTAGAGGAAAAATTTCTCTTGATCTATGTACTTATTGAAGGTCATATTTTCAAACTAGTTTGAGGTATATCCTTGCCTTTATAAGGTTGCATGAAAGTTACCTCAAAGCATATTTAATTTCTGATTGAGGGTCGTCTTAAGTTTGAGCAAAAGTATGCACTGGAGGTTTTTTTAGAACAATTGTTTGATAGTAGATAAGGGTCCAAGCTAACCACAGAAGGAAGGTAATTTTTGAAGATTTATTCTGGTTTGTAATAAACTTGGTAATCAATGGTAGAAATAGGATTAACATGGTAGTATCCTAAGTCTGATTTAGTTCCATTTAATCTAGAGAAAATGATTACATAGATCTGCAAATGTTAAGGTATGTTTGAGGCAGATATTTGACTAAATAAGGGTAACCTTTTAATGATAAATATTGACAAAGTTAAAAGGGGAAAAATGACATCTTCAAGGGTAGACAACTTAGCTATATTAGAAGCAAATCAATGGAAAAAAGTTACAAGTTTTATTCAAAGCTCATGTCTAGTTTTAATTTGAAAGTTGAGGCAAGTTTTGGATAGATCCACGAAGTTGTACCTAAGTTTCATATCAATCTAATAGTTTGGGAGGAATTAAATTGCATATCTACATAAAAAAATATCAAAATTAATGGTGTAATTGAAAATTATTGTAAGTGGGTCATTGTCCCTAGTACGAGAGCCCACATTTTTCTCTCTATTTTTATATTTTTCAGGGTGGTTGGGTGGTGCAAGGTAGTGAGTAAAGTCTCCTTCGGGTTGGAGCCTGAAATACTTCAGGGAGGCATGGTGGGGTTGGGGAAACCTGAATATTGCAGAGTGTTGGAGCATCCTTTTAGCTAGGGCTAATAAAACCAGGGCATTGGATAGTCCTTTCAGTTGAAGCTATTAAAACTAGGGTGTTGGAGCATCCTTTTAGGAGTTGGACCTTCTTGATAAATTGAATGATTTTCTAGAGTACTTGGAAGTTGGAGCTGATAAAATTATACTCATAAATAATATTAGAAAGGTGTTGGGTGTTTTTTCTCCTAGAAGCGTTTCTAGCTAAAATTTTCTTGTGTACTACTCTTGTGATGTAATGCTAGTTTATGCCATGATCTAATGCTAACGATATTTAATACCATGAAAGTTTAAGAATTAACTAATTTAAGTGAAATAATAATTCATCCCTCTCCTAGTATTTCCAAAAATTGGTATTAAAGTAGGTGCCTTTGCGAGCATTCTAACCACTGGAAGGGAGATCATGGATTGCACCAAGAATATAATTCTACTATTTGATGGAAATAACTATGCGTTTTGGAGTGGAAGGATTAAATCATATGTGCAAGCATAAGGATTTAATGTCTGGAACTCTATAGTAAGTGGATATAAAGAAACCTCTGCTACTCCAACGAATGATTTTGGTAAGAAGCTTTACGAAATTAATGCAAAAGTCATAAATGCTATTTTAAGTGGCATAACAGGTTCATTTTATGTTTAAGGAATGTATTACACATCTACAAAACAAGCTTGGGATACTATTCAAAGAATATATGAAGGGGATAAGAAATTAAAAGAGGCCAAGCTTCAAACATTCAAAGGACAATTTGAGGAGTTGAAAATAAATGAAGATCAACATATTACAACTTATTTTCTTTGGGTTGATGAAATAGTAAACACAATGCAAGGATTCAGAGAATTGATAGAAGACAAGGTAATTGTACAAAAGGTAATAAGATCTCTTCTGATGAGATTTGACTCTAAAGTCTCATTTCTAGAAGAAATATGTAACAACCCTAGTGAAAATTCCATGTAATAAAAGTTAATAAAGGAAAAATAATAACCACGGTTGATGGGACACTTATTCCAAGCTGAATGTTGGGCAAGACATCCTACTGTGGGTGTTCATTTGGTTATTAATGGGTAAGGAAATTGACAAAGGAAATGTCTAAGGATTTGGAAAGGCAAAATGGCATTTTTGACACATTTATTTATCAAAATAATGGAAATTAGGAGAAAAAGGAGGTGAAAGGTCACCAGTTGTATGTGATGAGGAATATGAAAGAAAAGAATGGGAAATGAAGAAAATAGAGGCCTCATCCATAAAAAGGCTTATGAGGATTAGTTGATAACTTCTTCTTCTTCTTCTTCTTCTTCTTTTTTTCAATTAAATTTTGGAGCTCTCTCATTACTCCCTCTCTCTCATACTCTTGGATACAGAGTTTTCTTGGAGAACTCTTGGAGAGTGTGGCATACTTGGAATTTTGGAGTAAGAAGGAAAAGGAAGAGCAGGAAAGTACAAGAGGACATCGAGATCAACAACTACAATGAGTTTCGCTTGCAGGTACTGAGTTTCATGTATGTTTTCCTCACTAGTTTTGGCATGCATGGAATATGCATGTGGATTATTTTTCATGATATGTCATTGGCATGGATGATTCCCTGGATTGATAGTGGATTGCCTAGCCTTTCCATTTCTTGGATAGCCATGGAGATTGTGGGTTTATTTCCTTGTTTTGTTTTGGTTGGTTTTCATGTTTTCTTAGCTTGGGTTGAGTTATTAGTTCCTGGAGCCTTGGTTGGACAAACACTCTCGAGCCTTGTAACAACTTTGGTTGAGTTACTAATCCCGTAAACTTGGTTGGACAAACACTATGGAGCCCTTGGTGGGTTGAGTTACTAGTCCTAGAGCCTTGGTTGGACAAACACTCTGGAGCCCATCAATAGCTGTGGGTTGAGTTACTAGTCCTGGAGCCTTGGTTGGAACAAACGCTCTAGAGCCCTAGAAGGCTCTGATAGAGACCAATCTGATGATGGTTTTGTGACGCATGACCGTGAGGTGGAATCACTATTTGATGGGTTGAGGTGGATGGGCTTTGGAAGCCCTGGATGGTTTTGGATTGATGTGTTCTATGAGATCCCACATTCATGTTCAGAATATAGCATGAGGGTGAATGGATGAAGACAAATTTGGCTCAACTATTCTACGGCCGGGTGGAACGTGGAAGTTCCATACCAGGTTTGGATTTTGCATCATTAATATGAGGTTATTTTGCCTTGTATTTCTATGAGTATTATACTAGTTTATATGTGGATCATATGGATGTCATTTCTTTGTATTTCTGTTGCTATTATGTTGGTTATGTATGTGCTTTATGATAGTAGCTATGTATGGATCTCATCATGTTTTTATTGGTAAATGAATGAACACTGTATCTATGACCTAATGGATGAAATGGAAGCTAATGTGTTGAGACATCAATGTCTCTTAGCGATTCTCAATGAAGTATGACACCACTATGCTCAATATGTTATTTACACATGTAGATTACATATTTGTGATATGTTTGATGAAATGGATGTCATGGCTAGTAGGGGTCCAATAAAGGTCTTATTCAAGTATCTGCATTTGTACTATTATTTCCTTGTTATCTTACTGGTTTGAATGTGTCATTCAATTCTAGGCAGTGACCTGGGCTCTAGGCTCGAAAAAGTGACTCAAACCCTGGGGACGCTTGCACAACACTGAGAAAAATAGTGCCTGGACGCTGGAATGCCTTTTTGTTATAAATATAATTCATAAAAATGAGCTAAATAAAATATATATTAATATTAAATAATTAAATGTTATTTAGGTTAATATGTCCATTAATTAAGTGAACAGGCACGTCAAAAAGACATGGCCTTCACAAAGGTCACCTGCTAGGTATAAAAGCAGGGTCCTCATTATACATTGAAACCATCTTATACATTTTTATATAATAATAAATTATTATTTTTAAATACCTTCTGTGTATTTTAACATTCAAATTTACCAGCTATCAAGATTTCGTGCTTCAGCATAAGTTTTTATGCTACAGTGGTATCAGAGCCATGGCACATGATATAATCATGTGGGTCTTTGAATGTTGTTCATCTCACAATGTGTCGTTACATTCACGTCCTGATTACATCGAACAGTTTAGTATTCAAGAAACATTTCAGCGATTAGAAAAATCATGTGTTGAAGTTTCAACATATCTAAAGAAAAGTCTTGTAGGAGAAAACAACGCCCCTCTTGTTCCTTCTGTGAGAGTTGAAAATGAAGTTTTGTTGGAGCAAGGAAAACAAGCTATCTCCAAAAGTGAGCACATGTCAGCGTACATGCATGGAAATCTCTCCAAAAGAGATTACAAATCAAGCAATACCGGATCAAGGAGAATTGTAAGAAAATTGTGAAGAAGCAATGCCACCTAAGGAAGATTTGTTGGAAAGGTGTGAAGAGATCAAAATTATGGTTTCCAATGTGGATAAGACAGTCCATTCTCGTTCTGCAATTCTCAGGCAGAAGTATTGTGAATCCATATACAAGACAATATGCAGAAAAACAAGTATAGTGATGGTTGGCAATGTCCCACTTGGGAGCGAACATCCTATCAGGGTTCAAATAATGACTACTACTGATACAAAGGATGTTCTTGGTACTGTAGAATAGGTAATACGAACAGCCGATAAAGGAGAAGATCTTGTTCGAATCACTGTTCCGGGAAAAAAAGAAGCAGATGCTTGCCATGACATTAAAAATACCCTTGTAGAGAAGGGCTATGATATTCAACTTGTGGCAGACATCCATTTTTCTCCTTCAGTTGCATTGCGTGTTGCAGAAAATTTTGATAAGATTCGCGTTAATCCTGGAAATTTTGCTGACAGGCATGCCCAATTTCAGAAACTAGAATACATAGAGGAAGACTATCAGAAGGAGCTTGAACACATTGAAGAGGTTTTCACACCATTGGTGGAGAAATGCAAGAAGTACGGAAGGGCAATGCGAATTGGTACAAACCATGGAAGTCTTTCCTATCGTACTATGAGTTACTATGGTGATTCTCCCAGGGGTATGGTGGAATCAACATTTGAATTTGCACGCATTTGCCGGAAGTTGGATTTTCATAATTTTGTGTTTTCAATGAAAGCGAGCAATCCTATATTCATGGTTCAGTCATACCGTTTACTTGTTGCGGAGATGTATGTCCAAGGATGGGATTACCCATTGCATTAAGGAGTTATTGAAGCTGGTGAAGGTGAAGATGGATGCATGAAGTATGCAGTTGGCATTGGAACACTTTTGCAGGATGGTTCTGTTCTAATGTCAGTGTCCCTTGACCAGTTGAAGACACCTAAGATTTTGTACAAATCACTGGCAACAAATCTTATTGTCAGCATGCCCTATAAGGATCTTGCAATAGTGGACACAATATTGTTGAGGGAACTTCCCCCGACTGAGGACATCGAAGCGAGGCTGGCGATTAAAAGGCTTGTAGACATAAGTATGGGCATTTTGACACCTTTATCATACACACTTACCAAAACTTTTCCAAACACCATGGTCCTTTTAAATTTGAATTAACTTTCAACTGGCGCTGACAAGCTTCTACCAACAGGGAAAGAACCATCTGAAGATCATTAGGGAATTAGAAATTTCACCGCAGAGCTTGTTGCATTTATATGTAGAAGATATGGTCATGTATACCACAATCTGCAGTCACAGGTGACACAAAATCTTCTTCATGCATTTCTTGTCACCAACTGTGTCTCCCCCGTCCCTGTGAGCGACCACTCCATCGATCTCAGAAACACTGCTTCCTTGCGTAACCGGTTTGCAGATGCCGTATTCTGCTACCTGTCTGCTATGCATCATTGTTTTCCTGCCAGCGATAAAACGTTGTCTCAATTTTTCCTGTTGATCCGCATTATGTTTTTCAGCCAACAAAAATTCGTTTATTTGTGCTCCGCCCCCAAGAGGCATAACCTCTCGATCAACCGGCGTCTTCATCAATCGGCGTGGCCAATCATCATGCATATGTGGAGTAGGGCCAGAAGCCACGGTATTTACGTGACGACGTTTGCAAGGCCACCGTGGAGCAACCTGCGACCATGTCGGGAACGTAACACCAAAGTATTAATGCCAGGAGAATGACGAGTCGTGGTCTCAGTCAACCGTTGTACCTCGTACCTCATTAAAAAAAATAACAATAACAACAACCAAACTATATATATATATAGAGAATTTAATTATATAATTATATGTTATATGTATAATTAATATATAGTTTCTAATTAATTAATTAATTTTATTAAAAAAAAAAAAAAAAATCAGAAAAAAATAAATAAAAAAATCAGTAAAAAAATATATAAAAAATATTATAGAGTTATAAAAAAAAAAAAATATAGAGTTACAACAAAAAAATATTAGACTTATGATTAAAAAAAAAAAATCTAAGGAAATAGTATTGATAAGCTACCCGACGAATCAAATGACCAAGTTGTATACATCGACAACGACTAAGTGAAGAAAGCCCCAATATTAAAGCATTGAGGACAAAGCTTCCAAAGGGAGAGGCTATGTTATGAATATAATTCATAACAATTAGCTAAATAAAATAAATATTAATATTAAATAATTAAATGTTATTTAGGTTAAATAAGTCATTAATTAAGTGAATAGGCACGTCTAAAAGACATGCCGTTCACGAAAGGTCACCTGCTGAGGTATAAAAGCAGGGTCCTCATTGTACATTGAAACCATCTTATACATTTTTGTATAATAATAAATTATTATTTTTAAATACCTTCTGTGTATTTTAACATTCAAATTTACCAGCTATCAACCTTTCGTGCTTTAGCATAAGTTTTTATGCTACAATTTTCATGAGAGCATCCAGAGCCTCCTAGATGCTGGTAGACTATAGAATGGGAGCATCTGGGGGTCAAGTGGTGAAAAATATCAATGGGACCCAAGGGCTGGTTGGCAGAAAGGTTGGGTTGGTTCCTAAGGGTCCTAATGCCGATATTGAATGTCTGTATGGTGTGTTTCCATTGGCTCCACTTCCTTAACGTAACTTAGGAGGTTGAATCATATCATAATAGCCTCTCAACAGATGTTTACCTTGACTGGATGGTTGCTTGGGTAGATGTGGGAGGAGGGTGTTACAAAATTAGAATTAGAAACGTCAACATAGATGAGTTACATGGAAAACTTATAGGCTAAGAAATGGGAACATAAAAATAGACCCATCTAAAATAGAAGCAAATTTTATGTCATCTAAGAAGTTAGGGAAGAAAAGGAAACAATAAAATCCTAGCACAATTTGCTTCTGTAGCGAGGTCTCAGATGAAGAAATAAACAATTTTTTGAGGAAGTTGAAGAGAGGAAATGAAAAGTACAAAGTCAAACTCCCTTTGAAGTGTTTTAATTGTGGTGAAATAAGTCATTTCGCTTCAAAATATCATTATGCAAAGTATTTAGATAATGATGATGAAGAAGAAGTTGCTATGAAGGTAAATAAAAAAAAAAAATGCAAGAAACACGGTAAAAAAAAGTCTTCAAGAAAAGTTTCTATTCAAAAGAAAATTCTTCATCTAATAAAGAAAGCGACCATGATAGTGATAGTGACTTAGGAAAAGTGTTATATATGGTAATGGACAACCAAAAGGAATACACTAAAGATGAATAAGAAGAAGGTGAGGTAGACCTTGGAAGAGAACTACTCAACGCTTTAAAGAATCTAAAGGTAGAAAGGAATAACATCAAGGCATTGTAAAAGGAGTTGAGTGAACTAAAACAAATTCTAGAAGTCTCAACTGGAAGGCTAAAGAATTAAAGAAGATCATCATCAACCTAAAATTCCAATTATAAGAATCCAAAAATATTAAAGAAACATTCAAGAACCAACTAGAATAAAATGGCAAGATAAAAGAAAATTTGGAAGCAAAGATAGTCCCACTAAGAAAAGAAGTTCAGAAGAAAAATGTCCATCAATTTTTTTTTTAACAACACCAAAAATTTGGATGAAATTTTTAGCAATCAAAGGTCTTGTGACGAAAAACCTGGATTAGGATATAAGCCAACCTATGTTGATAATAGTTTAAGGTCCACAACGATAAGAAAATAAGATGAGAAGAAGATTTATGCAGATATCATCAAGGGCACTATCAAGATGGAGGAACACATTCCCTCAGAAGAGAAGGTTCAATGTTAAAAGATGAAAAATCAACAAACAACAATGACGAAAACTCAAGAGGAAGGTTTTTGGATTGCTGCACCACATAGAAGATCTCCCAGTCTTAAGTATCAAACTATCTTCCTTGATGTGTTATATTCTTGAAAAACCTTTGGGCACAAAGTTGTGGATTGTAAAGCTTATGCCATGAACAAAAGAAACAATTGAAGCTACTTTAGGAATGATTATTCTAGAAAACCTCAAGAAGGTTACAACTTAAATTATAACAAGTTTTGATCTTTAAGTGATGAAGTAGAGTGCTAAAAGTGCAACAATTTTTGACATATAACAAAATATTTCAGGCTGATCACTCCTCCAAAGGATCCAAAGCATGATTCGAATGTTCCTCCAAAAGAACCTTCAAAAGTTTAGGAAAATAAGGATGAAAGATGTGTGATTTATTTATGAGCCCCATGTAAGAAAAGTGTATGGTATATTGATAGTGGCTATTCAACACATATGACAGTGGATAAAGACAAATTTGCATCTTTGGAAAAGGAAAATGACGGAATGGTTTCATTTGGAAATGATGGCTCAAACAAGGTTTTAGGAAAGGGTAAATTCAAGCTTAGAAGAAAGAATGCCATAGTAGAAGATGGTTTTTCTCATTGAAAATATTGCCCATAACCTGCTGAGTGTGAGCCAAATGTGTGATCAAGGACACACGCTTCTGTTGGACTCAATGAAATGTGAGATAAGAAGGGATAAATAGGTATATTAGTGGTGACAACATTAAGGACCTAAAATGACATATACAATTTGGATAAAATTGGAAAAAAAGTTTCTTTTTGGTGAAGGAGAATGAAAGTTTTCTTTGGCATAGAAGAATGGGTCACATGCACTTTGATAATCTGGTCAAAATCAATAAAAAGGAAGTAGTAAGAGAGATGCCAAAAATTTAAAAATCAATTAGCACCATGTGTAAACACTATCAGCATGGAAAACTGACAAGAGTGAGTTCGAGACCAAAAAACACTCTACTTAAAAACCATTAGAGTTGGTACACATTGGCCTTTGTGTACCAATGATAACTAAAGGATTAGAAGGTGAGCAATACTTCATGTTTTTTATTGACAATTACACCAAAATGAAGGAAGTAAGCTTTTGAAAGAAGTCAGAAGCATTTGAATGCTTAAAAATTTACAAAGAGATTGTTGAAATTGAATTTGATTGATCTTAAGATCAGATAATGGAGGAGAATTCACATCTAAATAATTCCTGCAATTTTGTGAAAATAAATAAATAAAAATATAATTCTTGGCAACCCAGACACCTCATAGAAATGGAGTTGTTGAAAGAAAGAATAAAGTGGTAGATGAAATGTCGAAAAATATGTTACATGAATCCAAACTAAATAATACCTTTTGGGTACAAACAATAGAAATATCTGTGGATATTATAAAGAAATGAATTCTTAGAAGTAATAGTGATAAAACCCCATATAAGTTATGGAAGGGGAGACTGAAAAATGTTAAGCATGTTTGGGTCTTTCGAAGAAAATGCTATATAAAAAGGGAATATAAAAAGGTTGGAAAACTTGACTCTCGGGTAGATGAAGGTATACTTGTTGGATACTCAAGAAAAATAAAAGCATGCAAATTCTATAATCTACGAATAAATAAGATAGTGAAAATCATAAATGTAATAGTTGATGAAATGCATGGGAAATGATCAAGCACAAAATCACATCTTCAAAGGAGCAAGAAATAGAAGAATGAGAGCAAGAAGCCTAGAATAAATAAGACGATCAATAAGAAGAAGAGCCAACTATCAAACAAGAATACAATCAACATGCACCTTCTAAAAGTCCTAAACAATGGTATTGAAAAAATCACCCATTAAAGCAAATTATTGGTCATATGAATGTAGGAATAGGAACTATAAAAAGTTGACAATTACACATGTGAGAATAAGGGAATCTTGCGCTATTATCCATAGTTGAACCAAACAACTTTAAAGAATCTATCCATGATGAGAACTTGATCAAATCCATGGAAGAAGAAATAGATTAGAATGAAAAGAATGAAACATGGGAAATGGATCCAAGACCTAGGGACAAGAATTTCATTGACACAAAATGGGTATTTAAGAACAATATGAACGAAAATGGACAAGTAACAAGGAACAAGGTAATAATGGTTTGTAAAGGATATGCACAAGTTGGAGCGTGGAAACACTTTAGGGTCGGAGGGTGGTGCTAGGGCAAGTTGAATCTTGTAGGGTGTTGGAGAATACTTTCATTTTTAGATGATAAAACTAGGGCATTGGAGTGTCCTTCCAGTTGAAGTTGGTAAAACTAGGGTGTTGTAGAATCCTTTCAGGAGTTGGAGCTTCCTGATAAATTGAATTTTTTTATAGAGTACTTGGAAGTTGTAGATGAAAAACAAAGTACTCATAAAATATATATTTAAAAGTGTTCGGTGGTTTTTCTCCTAGAAGGGTTTCCACCTAAAAATTTATTGTGTACTGCTTTTGTGATGTGATGCTGCTTTATGTCTTGATCTGATGCTAACAATATTGAATGCTCTGAAAGTTTAAGAATTAAATAATTGAATTGAAACACTGATTCAACCCCCTCTCAGTATTTCCAAGAACTTATATCTTCGGTGTTATTTTCTCCTAAACCTTCACTACATAGGAATATATGTTTCAAGACCTCTTGAGAGCTCTCAACTCCTCAAATGTCACATCCCTATGTAGCACGATTTTCTTGAGTGCTGAAATATAAATCATATAGGATTTTGAGGCCTCTCTATACCCCACAATTGTTCCCTTCTCTGCAGTAAGTTCTAATTTGGTTCTCTTTTCTAAAGGAACATGGCTAGATACTAAACAACCAAAGATGTGAATGCGTGACAAATTTTGTTTCTTTCCTATGAAATCGTCCTTAGGTGTCAAACTTCCTAGCACTTTATGTGGACTTTGGTTCTACAAATAAAAGAACAATTTTGCAAGCCTCTGCCCTTAAAAACATAGGAATGTTGTGGGAATCTAACATAGGCTTGGCTGCTCCGATAATGACCCTATTATTTAGCTCTACAACCCCATTTTTCTTAGGGTTGTATGGAACTATCAACTGTTTCTTCATATCCTCATGTGCCCAAAATTCTTTGAAGGCATTCAAGGTGTACTTATTCCAATTATCATACTTGAGTGTCTTGATATTTCTCTCTTTCTGGTTCTCTACAAGGTTTTGAACTCCTTGAACCAACAAAAAACCTTGCACTTCTTTTTCCAAGAAGTATATCTAGGTCTTCCTCGAGAATTCATTTATGAAGGTCACATAATAGTCGTATCCACTCAAGGACACCATAGTCATGGGGCTACACACATTTGAATGTATCAGGTCCAAGATGACCTTAGCCACAGTATTGTTGCTCAGAAAGGTGGTATTGTATTACTTGCCCAATGCAAAACCCTTGCACACATCATGTTGCTCAACCTTTAACTTTGGATGTCTTTTCATAATTTCCTTGAGCACTTTGAGTGTTCTATGGTGAAAATGAGCCATTCTCCTTTGCCATAATTCACCGAAATCTTGGCTACCACTCAACATTTCTTGTGTAGGTTCAAAGTAAAGTCTGAACAAATTGGCTATCACCTTGGATGTTTTGGAGTACTTGGGTCAAATAAACGTTTTTCCATCCCCAAAGGTCATGATGTAACCATTTTCTTCCAAGTTAGTAACAAAAAATCACATTTTTGGTCATTTTCGAAAAAAATATAACACATCTTCCACCAACAAGGGTTTACCAGATTGCCTCTTAAACTTAACAATGCTAACTCCAACTCCCTTGTATTTGGAATTGTCTCCAAGCTCTATGTATAAGTCCATTTCCTTCTCCTTCATGTGGCGAGAAATAAATGCTTCTAGGAATTAGGGTTTGTTTGCTCTTTCTTGATAATTACTTCTGAATTATGTTGGCTTCTTTTACTTCTTTATTATTTTATCTTTCATCAAGGAATTACCAAATTATATGTGTATTGTAACTTAGAAATCAGAAAACCCACAGTGAAAACCATTTTTCCGTCAACTTTTCAAATCCCAACAGGCATCCATCATCAGGACTATTTTGAATGTTGATAGTAGAAGAGCTCAATTGCGAAATTTAAATAGTTATGAAGTGAGCTGTTTTGTTTTAAAAAAAATGAAGATCGAC